>WTSP01022999.1:0-20786 GCA_025331215.1 Actenoides lindsayi
AAGGGAAAAAGGTTTCCCTTCTGGCTTGTTAAATATGGAAGAAAAAAAAAAAAAAAAAAAAAAAAGACAACAAACAACCAAACAAAACCAAATAAAACCCCAATGCAGAACACCTTAACTTCTGCAATTCTTTCTTTTCCCCTCCTCCCAATGATGTACTTGCAAAGAATAAGAAACCAAACAAAAATATATGGATACAGATGTCGACTGTTTTCTGAATCTTCAGAAGTTTCTCACATGTCTAGGAAAAAACAGTTGCTGTTAGAAGTGGTGCATGCTTCTGAGTGCTGGAGGGAAGTTGGATGTGCTTTCCTCTGTAAAGACAGTTTCCCTTTCTCCCCCTCAAATGGTAATGTATTAGCCTGCTGCCATGAAATAGTTCTGATACGTTTCAGTATCAGATAAAAAAATAAAATAAAACAAAACCAACAACTTTAAAGTATTATAATTGGTTTGGGTTGGTTTTTTTTTTTAAATATGTAAGAAAGAATTAGCAAGTCTAAAAATCTAAATTACTTGTCTATACAGGGCCTTATTAAAGGTTTCACCAATTCCAGAGAACTTACTCTGCAATGAGGTAGCTGCTGGAACTCAGGTGACTTCTATGTCATGAAGCAGCTGTTAGATGCAGCTCTCTGCAGACAAAGTTGGTCAGCCCTCACATCAAGAAAGATCAGCACCATCACAACCTCATCTCTAGAGTGAATTACTTCCAGATTTGCCAAAGACAGACAAGGGAATAAACACCATTTGAATAAAAACAAAATACCAAACCCAAGTATATTTACACTAGTGCACAACAGAGCACCAGTAAGGGGAAAACTGCAAACAAGTCTGTAGCAAAAGAAGACTAAAAACACAGCAGTGCCACCAGGAAACACCAAAGTAGCTCTGGAGCCAGGAGGACTGGAGACACTAGATAAGACAGAGGGCTTCGTGCTCCATAGGAAAAACATAAATGGAGATTTGGATGGTGGTGGTGTCCATTTTTCATTGCTGGATGCTCTTCAAGCAGTTAACATTTCAAACCCCATCTCTCCATCCTGCATCCTTTTCCAGGGGGTGCTACGGAAAGCGGTACCATTTAGTGCAGCGCCCCATACACACCCTCTTCTAGAAGGGCACCAGGCAGACTGTAGCAGCATGTTGACACACTAAGGTGGTCCTTTCCCTCTCACAGAAATAGCACAAAAAGGGATGACTCAAGAATAAAATGAGCCACCAAATTATCCTATTGGACAAAGCCACTCAATTGTGCTTTAGGTGTGATGACACTGGTAGTCATTTTGGAGTGGTACTTTCTTCTCTCTGGCATTGTTTGGAGGGTGGGGTTGTTCAGGTTTTGCTCTTTTCTGTTACTCCTCCAGCAACTGTGAGCATGTCTTATTTATGTGAGAAATCCACATGTGGACTGCAATTTTTCAGGTGGCAAGGCTGTCATACTGAGCCCCATGTGTCAAGATGACTCTTTTTAAAGCTCTGTCACATATCTAGTTTCACAAGCTCTCTATTCTGATCATGGGAGAGATACAACATTATAAATAAAATTTTTATCAGAGAAATAGATTTTAGGGTATTTCACTTAATCAACATCAATAAAAAAATAATAATAAATCAATTTTAAAAAATCAATTAAAAAAATCCTCAGTTCTTATTGTACATCATAATTCCTATCACTTTCTCTCCATTCCTTGAAACTTTATGTGACAGTCTTCCTTTTTTAAAGAAAATAGCACTAGGAAATATTTCTCTTTTTTTGGTGCTATTAAGCATTCTTTCTTGTGAAATAAAGAGCAAAGGAGGAACTATTTTGAGATAGATATCCACATCTCCATGTTTTGAACTAACAAAGCTAATTACAATATTTATACCCAAAGACACAAATTTAAAACTGCATCCAACTCCTTTTACTTTTTCTGAACAGAGTTAGGTACCTACTGCATGGACTTGGGGTCTCTTAACTGGCAGAAGAAAATGTAATGCTGGTTTGAAAGGTTATGTCAAGAAACTGGGGAGTTCAAACTGAACACCACAGGAAGACAGTGGATACGTTTCCTGTGTGCTGCCTGTGTCCCTACTCACCAGTCTGCACAAAACACCTGTCCTGTCACGTTGATTGGGTTTTTTATGGAAAATTCACATTTGTGGTGAAAGAAGGGACAAGTCCCTAAGAGGTCAGAGTGATGAGCACAAGAAAGGATATTTCATACCCAGTTAAACCAGCTGAAGCATCAGAAAATTTTGCAACGAATAACCTCGAAACCCATATCTCTGTATGATAATGTAGGCACAAGCTGTGATTCATTTGTGGATGCAAACAGTACTTGTCAAAGCTATCTCATTTAATGAAGAAAGCCATCACCTAAGTTAGGGATAAATGCATGTGTAGAGAGTACCATTTATACTCGTAATTACGAGGTAGCCATGACACGATCAAAAAGAATGACATCATAGATATAAAACTGTAAGAAGAAAACAATAATTTTAGCATAGTTATCTATAAAGATTGTTTTCCCACTAATTTCTCAATCCCTAGGATTAATGAAATTGAAATACTACCATATGATGATAATTGTTTTTTCAGATTTTCTGCATTTCTGAAAACCACAGCAACAAAGCACAAAAGACCTATTGAAAAGGGACTATTTTGCTATTAGTCTTACAAAATTAAGTTTAGGATTCAAGGATATGGGACTGCTTCTGAGAAAAGACTTAGTGAGAGTTACAGGATATCCCAAAGGGGTGCACACATTCAGCTTCACAGTGTCGGAAAGGGAAGCATAAAAGTTGCTGATAGCACCAGTTTGCTTTAAGTTTTCTGAGTGCTAACATGACAATTCCGTGCAACACAGCTTGTGATGTTGCTTAAGCAACATCTTCTATGAAAAGCACCAGATTACGTACATCAAACAAAAACTTCTTACCTGTGACTTCCATCCAGATTTGATTTGTGGATGAAATTCAGTTTAGCATCTGCCCAATAAAGTTTCTGTTCCTCGTAATCCAGCGTCAGTCCGTTTGGCCAATATATGTCCGTGTTCACTATAATGGAGCGGCTCGAACCATCCATCCCAGCACGTTCTATCTTTGGCACCTCTCCCCAGTCCGTCCAATACATGAACCTATAATTATTTCAAAAAGAGAAAAGACAAAAAGAAAGCAGTTGTGTTTAAGTCTACAACTGGGACATCGGCTACAACTTTCAATAAAGGCCAAGGTGCTCCCTGCTCTGCAGAGACAGTGTCTGTGGAGCTCTGTTCTACTGGGTGAGGTATACACGTCTTGTGAAACACAACAGAACAAAGTTACTTTACCAAAAGCTGAAGAAAAACAACTTAAGACAAACCCACAGTACTGTACTTCCAGTATAGTATACTTCACATTGTACTTTCATATGCTTCCTTCTTTGAGTCGAGTGAGAAAGTTGGGGATATCCACCAGATCTTGACAACAATCTCAGAATTCAAGATTAAACGACAAAGACATATTACAGACTATCATTAAAGTCCAACAGACTCTTTAAAATAGCACTGATGGGGGAAACAGAAAAAGAAGTTCTGTGGACTTATAGCAAACATAGCAGCTGCAATAAGATAGATTTGATGGAAGACCAATTCATGTCCTTTTTTTCCAGAGAAATTTAGAGATGGGCAGCTAAGTCAACGTGTTTAGAAGCACAGTTTGCTGGTTAAAACATGTTAGCATACAGTGGCACATGTTTAAGCATTATTTAGCATATAGTGGTGGGAGGGAAGTTACCTAGTTGATTTAAGACTTAAGGTGAAGCAAGAGAAAGCTCTTATGGCTGGAGACTAGCAGGGGGGAAGAGTATTTGACCTTTTTCTGCAGGTGGTAGAAAATGGATTTACTTCTGTGGGTTGTTAACAGAATGCATAACTAAACAGAAATAAAACGTAATATAAACAGATGAGACAAAGTTTGTTCATGGTGCTTGCTGTGTTTTGTTGTTGCAGCTGGGACAGAGGGGAAGACTACCGCCCTAAAGCGCTTCTCACAACCTCACGACATCGGCCAGAATACCTGCTTGAGTCTGTGCTCCCTAACCTGGCTCGGTCAAAACAATCCAGATTAGGACAGATCTGAAACCTTTAAACTAAGGCAGATCATCAGACAACCACAACATGTCATTATATGGTGCCCACATGTGAAGAGGCCTGGCCACCCATCCTTTAAAGAAAAACAAATGTGTAACACATTGAAGAAACAGTTGCAGATGAAGTTATTCTTGGCAAAGATTTTTTTATTTAATTTTACTTTATTTTAAAAAGTCAGGAAATTCCATGTCATATTTTCCCCCTTAATTCATGTCTACAGCGTGTTTGTTTTAACGCACAGCTCTATCTGTGGACAGAAACGTAGCTGATTAACACAAATATTGCCCTATTCAATCTCCAGTGAGTCATTCTTCATGGAGCAACGTGCCTGTCTTAAACACAGAGCACAAACTGCTGAAGAGAGTACGTGAGATTTCTGTAGACATAAACAAGTGCTACAGAGAAATGGGTTTTCCACCAGAGAGAAGTGGGGGAAAAAAAACCCAAACCAAATAATTTTCAGACAGGTAATACAGTAGCAAGTTACCTGGTCAAGCTATGCAATAAGAACACTATATACTTGAAAAAAGAGAAATAAAAAAAAAAAAGTCAGGCAGCATTTCACCAGCCAGCATCTGTGAGAGAGAAGAGAGAAATAAAGGGAGATTTCTTTTAAACTTCTTTAAAAAGACTCTTCTTTGCCACAGATGTTGAGTCCTAGACTTCCAAATACTTCACCAAGGTTAATAGGTTCCAAGGCTCTCGCCACCCAGCTAGACCAATTTTTCAGGCTAAAACAGCTCATTAGATGCTGTACAGTCTCATCTTCCTCCCCATCTCCCTCTCACCTCTCATGCATACTGCAATTACTTGAGCAAAAACAGGTAAGAGTAGTTTGGTAACAAAGCAAAGCCTTCCCAGACTTCACAAAACCAGCCCTGTTTAATTTGTCAGAGTAGGACACGTGCACATAGAACTGGCTTTAAGATTCAGTAACATTTCCAGTCGGCTCTGGTGACCTCTGATTGATTTGTCCAGTAGTTGTGGGGTTTTTTTTCCGCTATCACCTGTTAGCTTTCCTCCACTTTGCTTCAAAGTCTATGGGGTTTAATGTCTCCATTAAAAAAATCTTTGGAACAATCCATGCTCCAGCTGATGGCACCAAGGGCTGTGTCTCACTTGGAAAGCCAGGTTTTCACTGCTGCAAAAACAAAGCAGGTAATAGCTTGCTGACCATTTCCTTCAGTAACAGTTACTTTTAAGGAGCTCCTTGCAGATCATCTTCGCTTCCAGTACAGGGCTTATATATCCCCAGAGGAAACTGGATTTGAGGACCGGGTCTGGGCTGAAAAGCAGCCCTCGGTCTAAACGCGGTCCAGCGTGCAGCTCCATCAACACTTCCACTCGCACGCAGGGTGTAGGTTTCTCTAGCTGCCTCAGCCAGCACAGATGCCAACGACAGCCACCTCCTTACTCAGTGCACTTTGGCCCCTTCCTGCAACAGCCCAGCAAGCTCTGGGACTGGCAGCGGGTACCGGAGATGGAGGGGCTGGGAAGAACGGGGCAAACCAGCCGGGTGAAATGCCCCTGTTGTAACCACGCTCTAAGTCAACTGCAGCTGCAGAGAGACAAGGGAGACCTGGCCGACATCCAAGGGAATCTGGAGGTGGGGGAGATGCAACACAGACAGATGGACATGACTGCAAATGGCCATTACTGCAGAGGACTTTCTAGGTATTTCCCTACAGAGATCTCAGTTCCCTCTTCTGGGCAGCATCAAACTGTTCACCTGTGTGTGCTGGTTCCTCCTTTCTGGAAGGCTTACAGATTCTTGATTGATTATATAGTGGTTGGTAAGTAATCCATACAGAAAAGATGACATTACAACATACACACTTCCATACGGACAAGGTAAGGGTTATTCTTGCTCCTCTCTTCAAACATTTAATTATTGTCATGAAAAAAAAAAAGAAATAAATAAAAGGCCACCACCAAAGCCCACGGGATAGTGCAAAATGTTAAGTGGAAATGTCTTGTGCTAAATTATGGTATTCAGATACCACCAGAAGACCACTGTTCCATTTGCCTCTCTTCTCATCTAGTTACACCTTGCTATAAAATTCAAATCTAGGAATCAAGATTTTAATTCTAGCCCAGAAGAAAATAAAAATGTCAAATCCAAACCTATTCTAACCTTTGAACTTGAAGGAAAAAGCCCAGATGTGTGCGGCATGTTTCCTGTACAGTGGTACAGGCCCAGAACTGGGCTGCACGCTGGGCAATCCCAACTGTGTCAGCTCCAGAAGGCAATACACAGACGTGCTGCAACTGCCTTCAGCGAGCCTGCCCGCGGCCAGGCACAGCAACTCCTCCTCCTGCTTCGGAGCTTTGCCTAACAGCACTGTTATCCCAGGCAGTGATAACCAGGATAGGCTGGTACTAGAGCTCCGGACCTGTCCAGCTGCTTGTAACCATCTGAAAGTCACCCCACATGCAAGCCCAGCCCTCGCTGCTGGACTCTACATACCAGCTACTTCATCCATACTCATCGTTGCAGGGTCAGAGCTAACACGGTGAAGCCACAGGGCAGCAACGCAGTCCAACGTAAAAGCTGGGAAAGTGAAGGAACGCAGCCTGTGTTTGAACACACATGGCATGCTGTCATTCCTAGCAGTACCAGAATTAGCAGAAAGACCTTTAATTTAGTACCAAATCAACCCAGAGAGAGCCAAATCTGTCTTCAACTGCGTAAGAAATAATACCACAGCTGATTAAAACTGATCCTGGTAATCTAGCCTTCTTTTTCCTATCTAGGTAATTAACCACTGAATTTTGAAAAAAAACCCAAACCCTTTGGTTTTAATCAAATAACAGCAATATTTTAAACTGCTTAATTATTTTTCACCTGGTTGATTTTCTCCATGCTGTTAAATGTCACGATTGTCAGACTTCCCTAGAACTTCGGAAATGGCTGCAAGCTGCTATAAAAATCTAACCAAAAAACCAACAACAAACTGTATTTCTATTTTTCTATGCTCATAAGTTCAATATTAGGGACACATGTCAGAGAATTGTATGGCCTCACCCCTCCATTCCCCCTCACCCCCACACTTTAAGGAATTAAGGCACATCTATATATATATATATATACACACACATACATACATACACACACACACATATAAATATATATATAAAAGAGGAAGGTTCTTGGACTGCAGTACTCAGCTGGTATTTTGCTTGACACAGAATGTTGGTTTCTCTTACCAGGTTATACCATCTATAAGAATTATGAACAAATAGAGGAAGAACTTTGATGGTTTTTTCCTACAAACTTTTTTCTGCGCATCTTTAAATTCAACATTTTTTTAATTGTTGCATCTTGGGTAGGTAAGGTGAACCCAGGCAATAAAACTCTCCATTTAAGAGACATCAGAAACCACTATGCACTATACAGCTGTAACTTTACAGTTTGGGTTTGCCCCAAATTAAGAGGTTTTGCCACAGATAAAAAAAAAAAAAACAATAGGAGGAAACAACATTTTCTGGTTCCATTCTGTGTGATGAACAAATATAGTAAGTAGCAGAGCTGCTTTTCTAAAAAGCTCACAAAGTGTAGGCATGCTGATGGCAGAATATCCCACATACATAGAAAAAAAAGCTTGCAGAGTACAAATGCCAGGATTAAATGCTGTAATTTAGCAGTGATTTCCAACAGCACGCACAGAGGGAGAGAAATTCATCACCAGCACCCATCAGCTTTGCAACTTTCTGATCCTTACTGCTCCCCACCACTGGTGTAGATCCTTTCAGCCCCACTATGCTGCACAAAACCAAGCTCCTGCCAGGAGTGTCATTAAATTGCCAGCCCCCATTGAGACACATGCAACTGTTTCATTCATTGAGCTGGGATACCCCATGCGACATTTAGCTGATTTTAAGGCAGTTAATTGGGACATCTTACAGGGCAGGCAATCGTTTACCTTCCTGAACATTATTCAGTGGGAAGAACAGCTGCTTAATTGGGACAGCCAATTATTTGGTGAGGCCCTTCACAGGGAATGCTCCAACTTTGCAATTATGCTCGTTTCAGCTCCTAAGAACCTCCGGGCTCTACAGGGACCCAAACAGCAGCCAAACTTCAGAGCCCACAAAGGTTTCAGAAGTGCAGCAACCCCTGTGGAGCTAATCAGCTCTGCAGTGATCCTTGGGCAATGCAGCTTGCTCCAGCACTAGAAGGACTGGCACTCACCTAATGAAGAAATACAAAGTTAAATGAGAGGTGCTGGAGTAGCTCAGGAAAATTAGCCAAACACCTATTTGTTGTACGTATCGAAAACAGCTCTTGACTTGAGAGGAAGAAACGTTCATGGCCCTTCAGGAGTTTAAGAAAAGACATTTGAATCAAGCAACCCTTCAGGTATCCTTACAGGAACTGCCTGAGGCAGGTTCCCAGAGGGATGGAAACTGCAATCCAGTAGGACGTTAAGTACCAAATGATACAGAAAATGGATTTTCAAATAACAGGACTGAAACTACCACAGGAAGTTTTTTGTGTTAAATTTCTCAATTGATTGCAAAATTCAGGAAATATTTTCTGTCCTCCAAGAGAAGCAAAAAATGCACATAAATTAAATATAGAGATAATTCTTTATAAAAGAGAGGAAGAAATAACCCTTTGGGATACAAAGATAAGATGTTCTTAGCTAGCTGAGAACCATACTGGTGCTGAGTAAGTGTGGATGTTAGTTGTCATTTTCAGAGTTGCTCTGCAATAATTTCTTCTGTTAAAATTCAATGCACTCAAGACCATTTTTTGGTGTGAATTAACTTATCCTATGCATTGTTTCAGCTGCCTCTATAACATCACTCTCGCACACAGTAAGAGCAGCTATGTGGGGAAAGGCTGAGAGGTAAGTAGTGAGCTCCTAACATGCTAACACACTGAACCTCCTTTTCTTAAACTTACAGGTTTTAGGAGCCCAGAGGTCCCCAACAAAGCTGCAGCTTCTATTTTCAGCTAGGCACAGCTGGCTCAGAACCACCTGTCCAAAGCATTGTTACACTGGTCAGAGAAAACTCCAAGATTTCTTCCACTGAAAACCAAGCCTTTTTTATTTTCCTGTCCTCAAAAGTATCAGCGTGCCCAGGAAATGACTGAACAACCCAGATGTGCTCCAAATGCTTGACGAGCAAGCAAGCACGCACCAGTGGGCCGAGCTGCACCTTCCTAACTCCCCCCACTCTGTCCTCCCACCCCCTGCATCCTGGTGAAGACTGGAGGGCTGGTAGAACTCCACAGGCTCTTGCTCCTCAGCTATTCCATGTCACAGCCCAGATGATTAGTCCTCAAACCATCAAAACTAGACCTGAGTGTGTCCAGTGACTGTAACACAACAACCTGTGCCAGAGAAGTCTGGCTCCGTTCTGCCAGCACTACCAAAGCAGTAACCTTGTGCAGAAACCGAGGCCAGTACCGATGACCTGTACTGGAGCATCCAGAGCTGATCGGTCAGGGATGCTGCATACTTCATAAGGCATACAAATATTTTTTCCAGTATACTCTATACTGGTTTCCTGAAGAGGAAGAAGCTATCCTGGTGATAGTACTTTTATGTAAGTGGCTTCATTTATCCTAGGTCATCAGGCAGTATACTCATCAGGCAAAACCCACCTCTGACCAGTATGGCAACATGAGGATCTCCACTTTACATCTGACTTAAGTCTCCTATTCAGACGTTATCTATCAGGAAAAAGAGAATTATCACCAGGCCTTCCATTTTCTTGGAATTAATTTCTAAACTAAGGGATAAATGAAGTCAATGCTTTGTTTCTAGCTCAGTATGAACAACACAGTGTAAAACTAGAATAAGACTGTGGAGATGGTTTTCACAAGCCCTAAAAAGAACACCTTAGCAGGAACGCTGAAAGTCATTCTGCAGAAGTCCACATGGAAGCACAAACCTACAGGATATTCTCCTGTTGTAAAGAGAAAGAAACACCTCAGTATACAAAATGATCTCTCATCCCTCGTGCCGTCTGTTTTCAGGTATTCTAGTTTAAAGAATCTGCTGAGCAATCTGACAAGAAAAACACACGAGAGATTGTTTTTCATTTTTACCCAGACATTTCTGAGAGCCCCCAGGAAGCAGGACTTGACTTCACTGTGAAACACACAGGGATGGGCTGCAGAGTCACGTGCAGATGGTTGTCCTTTCGGTCACAGATCCCAAGGAAAAAGAGAAAGAGGTTCGTTAAAAAACAAGCAGCAGCTATTTTTGCTGAATGCTCACAAAGGAAGCATTACAATTGTTTGAGCAGCTGGAAAGGTCTCTTGCTCCTTGGACTTGTAAATTAACCTTTCCTATCTCCAGACACAAAAGTTCTAACAACATGCCTTCCACACTTAAAAAACAGAAGTCATGTTCTGGTTTCTCCTAGAGCAAGCAGGAAATAATGCTTGTCAGAACATAGCAGCATTCAAAATCAATATTTCAAACAACAATTTTCCCAGTTTAAGTAAAAGAAAAAAAGTATAGAAGCAATTTCCCTCTCTTGTTACCTGTTTAACACCATCACTAGGCCCTGGATGACTGCAAGATAGAAGCAAGGTGCAGATGTGCTGTGGAAGGCTTCAGGCAGCCCTTTGCACGGGAATCACTCCAGATGTAATACACCAGACCCTGTGAAGCTCAGCCAGCCTTTTACTGGCAGGTAAACCAACAGAAAACTAAAACACAAGCTAATGCAACAGAAGATGGAAAAATTAACAAAAGGAAAATTCTTGCCTTCCAACCTACCTTGATTCTTCAACTATAAACAAGAAAGCAGCGGAGGAAAGCAAAGCAGCTGGCAGTTTTGAGAAACTTTCAAAACAAACAAGCAAACAATGAAAAAAAATACCACAGCAACAAAACCAACCGAAAAAACAAACCCAACGACTCTTCCACAGACTCTCTGGAGGCCAGGAAAGCAGCTGAGCCAGCTCTTCGGGGCTGAGGAGGCTCACACAAGTCTGCCCTGGCAGTGCCTGCAGCTGTAGTTGCTCAGCACTGCCCCGGAGGAGCCCGCACACACAGAACCCTGCCTTTCAAACAGCTCTTTCAGATCCTATTAAAAGGGGCAGAGCTACGAGCCCGTGAAGTGAACAAAATGCTGAAAGCAAATATTAAAGAATATTTAGCTACGTTAAAATGACAAGTGCTGGGGAGCAGTGAGAAAACGGTGGGATCGCTACTGACCACGCTTCTCATACAAAATTTGAGTTCTTTGTACAGTGAAAGAAAAGAATCCGTTTCTTTACAGGAGCTTGCACTAAAAACACAAACATTTGTACTGTAAATATTTAGTTTGTAAATGAGAATTTAGAATTCGGTAATTTCCAGGAGCCTCGGGGGGAACCTAGACAAGTCAGCTGCTGTCGTGAACTTTTCACTCCCTGCTTTGACACACAGTGATCCTTTTTCCAGTTCAGTCATAAGCAAACTTGCTTCTTAGCTTTCAATAAAAACCTGGGAGAATTCTTCTCCGTATCTCCCTGTGCACCCTGACTAGAGGAAATGCAGAAAGATTCTCCCTCTACTTGTCTCTTAAATTGAGGCCCTAGGAACACACCCCCTTCTCCGTGGCAAGAGAGCATGGTCACTCATCCCAAATGAGTCACCCCGTGAGTGAGGGCAAGAAGGAGAAATCAGCCATTTGGCACCCTGGACTGTTTCTTACAAGGAAAAAATCTAGTCATCCCACGGCACATTGCTGTGCAAGGTTTTGAGTTAAGAACTGCACGGAGGGTACTGCACAGAGGTATCAACGACACTCACACGGAACAAAGTGCTGGTGTAACTAGCCCAGCAATCCCCACTGCAGACACAGTTTACAACAGCAACGCTTTCTATCTGGGATCTACTCAACTTTATTCTCTGTTTTACTGGATTCAGTGGGGCCAGCCAGTCCCCTGAAGCAGCTCACCATACCATCAGGTGTCACCTGCACTAAAACATGAGAAGGCACGGCCAGGAAGGAGAGCAGATTAGCTGGAGTTAGCTGAAAACAACAGCAGGGAGATGTCCTGTCTTCCATCAACTGAAACTGGGGGATGGAACATTCAGTATCACGAGATTCTTCTGCAATTTTCCTCAGTGAGATTTATTTTTCTGTTATCATTCCAAGTCAATCTTTCATCAGTAAAATATCCCCTTGTTATTTAGCCCCTCCATTAGTACACTGCTACCAACTGGATCGTTCTTATGTTCTTGATTGCTGTGAATCCAGAACACCCTAGAGAACTCTAATGCTCTACCAAACTAACCTGGCTTTTACCCTTCATGTTTCCAGACCTCTGCTGATTCTTTTTTCATAGTTTCCATCCTACTATTTGGCATGTAAACCAGGCTTACTTACATGTAACCATCAAGACTTCATCTTTTTTTTCCGCCTCCTTTTTTTTTTTTACTAAATGAATTCATGTCATTTAGGAGTGCAGTACATTTTCACTGCAGTTCCTGTCCTTGTGATTAGTTTATCAGTTTGTTGATATGGAAACCAAACCGATGCCCTCAGTAAGGACCACGTAGGCTAGCAATTCATTCATTTCAGCTTTTCTGAAATGGCTTTATTTGCCTTGACTTTTCTGTTGGTTTTTTTCTTCTATACTTTGATCATCCACTAGACTCCCTACACCGCCTGCTCTCCTGTAAGAAAGCAGCGTGTACCAAGCAGTCTTTTCATACTGCAAAATTAAAAATAAAAAGGCATTATTTTTAACCCGTCAAAAGCTACATGATGCTCAATACAAAATAAACTCAAGAACACCAACAAAACCAGAACACACAAACAGAGGAAAAAAAAAAGGGAAAGAGGAAAGATTGCTCTATGGAGGGTAAAAAAAGAGTAGAAATAAAGGGGCATAACAAGATAGGTTGGAGATCAGGTTACACCGTAATTCTGGGGGTACAAACGTAGGTGGGCTTGGCTTGCATTGAGGAGGAGGAGGAGGAGGGAAGTTTTCACAGCACATTTCGAAAGGCCCAGCAAATGTGACCTGCGCACCAGGCAAAGGCTTCACACTCAGATGAAACAAACACACCTTCATTTTTATATGGACATTACCGACGAGTAACTGAGATGTCTGAGACTTTACTCAAGCTATTTCTAGGTTAGAATTTGCAATAAAGGAAGGAAAATCACTTTTTCTTGTCCATTCCTAGCTTAAACAACTGAAATATCAAATATTCAGATTTGCGTTCTATGGGAAAAGTGGCTCTGCACTCTACAGTGACTACACTTGGAGTATTTATGTACCTGGAATTCTCCAGTTAAAAAGCAAATGAAAAAAGCTTTAATTCCAAGTCATTAGCATTTCTCCCTACAAACTTCTTTTGCAGGTCATTCACCTGCTCTTCTGGTAGGAATCAACATTAACCATGCACGTTGCATACAAATCACTTCCAGCAGAGATGCATTGAAACAGGGGGAAAAAAAAATAAAAATCCTAAATCTTCCCCCAACCACAGGCCTCACAGGACACTTTCTAAGAAGGTGCAAAGAAAATGCCCACCAAGCTATTACACTAAGGGAAGAAACCCCAAATACGCTTTCAGTCACTTAAAAGTGTCAATTTAAAACTTTCAGCTCAACCTGTATTGCTGAGAAGCCAGATTTTAAAATGATTATTAAAAAAAAAATATTTTCAAACAAGCAGAGAACTGTTCTTCCCTGGTTTCACTACAGAATCAGGGGGGGAAATCCTATTTTGAACAATTTCATTGGATAAAAGCACAGGTTTGGAAGCTTAGCTGGTGCTTGGGAGCGGGACTGAGAAATGGGTACTGCAGAAATGATACGAGGATATACCAATAAATGTTTGGGGAAAGGGAAAGCTGTGCTTGTTTAGCAGCAATCTAGGAAACTATTGCATACAAGGCAGAGAGGCAGCCTCTAGAAATTCCACATCTTATTTTAAAAAAACAAACAAACAAAAAAAACCCCACCAAAACCCAAAAACACACAAACATTTTACTTCTAATTCAAGGAAAAAAAAACCCAAAGCCAATATTCCGTGGCACAGTTCAGAAGAATGCAACACTAGTGGGTATTAAGTAGCAAAATGTTTGTTATGTGCAAAGGTACCAAAATCTACCCAATTCAAAGCTTCTCCTGCAGCAGGTAATAATTTGAGAGTTTTTACAGAAAAACTGATGTAACTATGTTGGAATATTGTAACAAAACAATGTTCTTTGCATTTAACCTGCAAAACCAGCTGTCATAGTAAACAAAACACGAACCACGCAGAAAGTAAATGATATGCTAATATATGTAAAACAAGCATAAGGAAAAAACCCTCAACACCAAACAGACATCATTTCTAGATCTAAACATATCAGGGATTTACAGTCCACTTTATAGACTCCTGGTGAGGTATGAAAGATCCTTCCAGTATACAACTGTGTTATATTAGAGAGCTGGCAGTATCTCCTATCCAGCTATAAAATGCTCCCCAATTTTCCATGTAGGAATAGAAAATGACAACTTTGAACATGTGATTTAATCTGATATATCTCTTGCTGTGTTTTCACTCACTATAGCTCATCTGTTAAAAATCTGCAGAAAAAAGGCACAGAGGAAAATAAAGAGTTGGGAATATTAAATTTAAGAACAGCAAAAGCCAAAAGGAAAATTTCTTACTGCTCTGAACCAGTGGGAGAAATCTGCTTATTGAAAGAGAGGAGCACAGGAGCAGCTCAGGCGCTAACCTTTCTTGTGCTCCTCACCTATCCTACACTTTGAGGCCTTTAAATAATAGAATAAAATAAATAAATAAACAAATAACCTCCCCAACAAACAGGAAAGGAAAGGAAAACCCATCAAGTTAGAGCTTGTGGGAAAAAAAAGTGCATGTGCACAGTACATTTGTATTTTTAGCAATTTGGTGGGTATTCAGCACCACAATGGTTAATTAATTTTATAAGCATAATTATATATGCAGCATAATTTACCCTTCAGAACAGCCTATTGAAGTCAGTACCATTACTGGTCATTATCAAAGGGGAAGAGGAGTCACTCTCCCACATTCAGCAGAACTGAAGCCAGGAGAACACACACAAAGGCATTTCTGCTTCTACATAGATACTTACTGGCTTTGCAAACCAATTTTCAGTCTTGATTTTGCCCTAGAGCCAACCATACAGTTACATTTAACGGGAATCTAACACATACAGGTTAACTCAAAACCAGTATTTGGAAGAAGAATTGAAAACTTGAGAACATCCAGAGGGAAAGCTGAGAAGTTCAGGCCTAGACTGCTTAAAACCTGCGATGCAGAACGCCACAGAAGAGCAAGAGATGCACGTGTTGATATGCAGCTGGGAACTCCACTTCCACCACAGCCCAAAGCTGCTGATGGTTTTGTCTCTTCTAAACTTGGTGTTGTGATGTTCTTTCATCATACTTTGTTATCAGACTTGTTTTAACAGGGAGAAACCCACAGCCCTCTATGCCACTCCGCAGGTGCCTTTGGAACTCTTGCCCCATCAAATGCAGGGCAGGGCAGCTGAATTTTTAAGCAAGAACCTAGCAGACTGGACATTGAGCAAGGGAAATGGAGAGCTCACTCTGTTCTGAAAGATAAATACACCACTGAAAAGTTGCCTGGCACATTTTTAAACGTTACAAACCCAAATCAGACAGCAGGCTGCATCTGAGTTTGTACGTGAGTTACTCCGTATAGATGAATTTATTTTGCAAGTGGAAGCCGCTGTACTAGAGGACAGAGGAATAACATGGTACAGAGAAAGGCTCAACTCTTCTCCAGTGTACAACTGTCCATTTTGAGGGGTAGGAATGTGACCCCTGAGCATGCTCTCCCACTGTTCTCACTACGTCGCTGCTACCCAAAAGCAGAGGGCTGAGTTTTTGGTGTAACGCTGCTCCTCTCCACTGTATTTTAACTACAGCTTCAGTTAACAGCTTCTCAAGTTGGCTGAACACAGCATCCGTTGTCTCTACTAAACTCCCAAGCAGGACAGTGTTAGCATCCTTTTTCGACGAGGATGAAGCACTTGTGCTCCAAAACTCTTCTAAGAGCCACAGTGAGAATCTTGAGCTCTGTTATTAGCGGCAGCTCTGAGCGTGACTGCTGATAGCTTGAGTCTCGTGTCTAAGCCATGCATAATTTACAGTTTTTTCTGTCTCAAGGCAAAGTACAATTAGTTCATCTAGGTTCTGGGGTTCCTTTTTCAATTTTCCATGGAAATGCAGTGTCATGCTCACACAACCCAACCCCTCCAAGGTTTGCATCAGCCAGCAGCCCTAACAAAATACAAGAAAACGAAATCCCAGATTGTGTGTGCATATCCATGGATATTCTTCTCCCCAAAAGCTGAGCTTATGTACATCAGGGACGCACTCAAATCTCAAGAGCAACCGTTTCTGAAAACTATCTGACTCTGGACACTTCCAAAAAAAAAAAAAATTTGCTCTAAATTTAAATTATTCTTTTCATATCAGGTCCAATTTAGCTTGTCCATTCTGTGGTCTGCCTCAGATAACAATACCTTCTTTTGTTATAAGTCACGAACAGTAATCCCTTCATGCTTGTTATCCAATTTTACCAAAGACTTTTATCTGCTTTATTGACAATTACTGTTTAACTACTCTGCTCTGAACTGAATTTAATTGTAATAAAATTCTGTATTGTAATAATGTTCTGTAGATGACAAAAAAAAAAAAAAAAAGGAGTTTGGAATTAATGACAAAAATATGTTTGGAAACAAACTATATGAAGACATTCAAATTAGAGGCCAGAGTTATTCTAGTAATACACACAAGTGGTGACAACAGTAAGACTTTCCCCAGGTGTGTAAGAAATACAGATGCTGAATTTATTCAGGGGACTCATACCTTTGCTCCCTGGAGTTCTTGGTGGACGGCACTGCAAGCTGCCAGCATGGGTTAGTTTTGCACACTGACAGTAGTGAGGAGGCAGAAGACAGACAGACAGACTGGGGAAGACTGATTCAGTGGCACTTGACGCTGACAGCTTGACAGAACCAGGCCAATTGCACAGAAGGAACAGCTACACCAAAAGGATATATTCTGTTACTTGAGAATAGAAAAAAATGTGTATTTACCTTAACTTGGCTAATGAAAAGTCCAAGAAAATATGCACTGCAGCTTTTTCACAGCATGGGGGAAGAAAATGGACTTGCTGATGGCAGCAGGGCTAGTCCTAGCTGCTGAAAGCTGCTTCTAACCACCCCTCTTCCTACAGCACCAGCAATGCCCATCCCCAAGTCACAACTCATACATTTGCAGAAAAGGGGTGGGGGCCTTGAGTCATCTTTTTGACATGGAGTGTAATTGTCTAATGTCTTCAGGGTCAACTAAATGAGGTGACATAACTACTTGAGAAAGGGCTTTTCCAGGCCAGCAAGCATTCATTTTGTAAACAAGTCTTTTTCTAGGATAGGAACTCGAGCCATCCTCAACACCATACTCTGTCCAAACAGGGAAGCAAAGAAGCTGAAGTTCCAAGTAAATACATAAAATTACAGGGTTGCCCATATTCATGGCTTTATTACTGCCTTAAGATTTTCAGTATAAAAATCTTTACTCCGAACCCTTCAGTGCCCCTCTGTGTTGGGCTGCAAGACCTAATAGAAGATTTTCTGATTTTGCTTTGGAAATGAATGCTGTAACAACCACGAGGGCTTCTATTGAAAGGGAAAAAAAAAAGGAAGAAAAAAAAAAATTACGAAACAGTAGAAGGCTTCAATTTGCTTCCTAGATAAAACCATTATTTTAATGGAGATGAAATACAAAGACTTCATCACCGTTTTAGCAGGAACAGTGCTTTAATGACTGCGAGAGTCTAAAATATATGCAAGTCAGTCTTGTCTCATCAAATCCAGGTCCATGTCCACGAGGGAGCCTCCAATGCAATAATTTCCAAGAACTATAACAGGAGAGAGAGAGGCCCCTTTTGCTCAGCCTTTTACACCACATTAAGAACTCTTCCAATAAGCTCACATTTATGGTGTCTGCTTTATTTTAGGGGGCATTCTAATTCGTAAGCTCAATTGTTAAACTGCAGGCATTTTTCAAAACATTTTTGCCTCCTTCCTTCTCACAGCCCGGAGAAGCAACTGCGCTCGCCAAGTCTGGCACTCAAACAATTATTGCTTCTAAATAATCAGAGTCCTCTGAGGGTAAGGGGCATTAATCACAAGGTGCAATTTTAGAACCTGATTTCAAAGGGTGAGCTTGCCAAGTAGGCTCCTCGAATGAGAGGTGGAGAGAAGCAGCTTCTTCCAGAGGTTACAGTCCTTCTCTGCCTCAGCCCAAAGAGAAAGCCACCCTTCTCCAGGGACTGCAAAGGCAGCTGAGCTGGCTCAGCTCAGGCAGTTGGGTACCTAAGCATGGCACAGGAACATCTCCCCTCAAAGGTAGTTTTCTGGCTAACTTTCAAATAGAAAGGCACAAACTCTCCTTTTTGGGGTCCAAGATAACAGTAAAGGAAATAAGCCCTGGTCAGCTTGACAAGAACTCAGCTTTCACTTAAATCCTAAAAAGAGTGGTTACTATGTGGGTTTCTGTTCTTTTCAGAGGCAAAGCGTCACCAACCCAAACTGATGTCAGTGAGGTAGTTGTATCTGGGACTAAGTGAAGGCACCAACTTCTGCCATTTAAGGAGAGACATCTTCTCCTCTGCAGGTAGCTCCTCCTAAAGATACATGAAATGTCTGTCAAAGGAGAGACTGAGGTTTTTTTTCAGCACGAAGAACAAGCAAGCTTTTTTTCTAGATCATTTCAATAAACTTTACACAGATTGACAGCCACAAAAAATAGTAACAGAGATCTACATGATGCTTTTTCTGTTGCGTATCCACTGCAATGAACTGACATCTGCTTGGGCCCTCATTAGCTATACTTCTAGGACAAGACACAACTGCTCTAACATTGACTAATGGGCAAAACCTCTGGAAAAAACCAACCTACAATGATGCAAGTTGCTCTGTGAACACTGGAATTAAGAAAACTTGGTCTTCAAGAGAGGGGTGTGTCACGGCTAGATTCCTTGAAACCCAACAAAAATAGAAGCACGTCCAGCAGCTACAGCATTTGGAGCAGGTCTGTCCCAGGTGGGTGCCCTGTTACAGACCTGGATGATGCCACCAAGCTCCTAACAGGAGGTGAAGCTGGGGCCTGACTTGACTGAAATGGAGAAACAAATTGCAAAGATTAGATTGGGACTTATTTTCTGAGTTAGGCTCAGATACCTACAGTACTCTCACACACATCT
This sequence comes from Actenoides lindsayi, assembly GCA_025331215.1. Taxonomy (NCBI): domain Eukaryota; kingdom Metazoa; phylum Chordata; class Aves; order Coraciiformes; family Alcedinidae; genus Actenoides; species Actenoides lindsayi. The sequence continues at coordinate 19,354 of WTSP01022999.1, forward strand.
TAATATTAGCTACAAATGCTGCTTGTCCCTATTTTTAGGTTATTGTCAGCTCCTAGATCCATCTTTTTGCGTGTGCTCATTTCATTGCTAATTTAAAATAACCCAATCTTACACACTCAGTGTGAAGAGCTGTGAACGTTGCTTTCCTCAACCACACAAACCTCAGATGCAAAAACTTGTAAACCTCAGAGGAGCTAATTAGGAGTACAGCAAAATTCTGCAGCAACCCTTCTCCTTAGGACTTGTACATGTGACCCAAGGTAGGGAGTCGAAATCGCCCCGCATCACCAACTCTCGCGTGTTTGTAACACCTTCTGGCTTTTAATCACGTTGGCAGAGGTAGTGAGAAACACCAAACATCCACAGCATGAAGTATGTGGAAAGCTAGATAGCTCACAGAGCTGTTGGTAAAGCTTCTTGTGCAGAGAAACATCAGCTCTTCTTGTACCACTGAAGGGAATGGCTTACTGCTTGTTTGGTTAAGCCCTCCGACTGGAAGCACTGATCTGTGCCAGGACTGGTTTTGAGCTGTGCCTATTTAAATCATAATTATCAGAAAAAAACAGGTATTAGTAGTTTGCAGCACAGCCTATCACTAATTATGCCACACCACCAAAACGATACCCGATCCCCACACCATTAAGCAGGTCACACGTTTGGTTAACAGCTCTCTTGCCAAGACTGGAGCGGTTCATAGGCCTCATCTCCTCTTTCTTTTGGCAGTATTATGCTGTTGCTTTTCTATCCTCCCGATCCCACCTGTGGAAGCAAGAATGCATCCTGTCCTGTAAGGTCACGAAGCAAGGATATCTACCAACTACTAACAAGGGTCTGTTAAGCAACTGTGTGTATTTCTTCTTTCGCATCCGCAATACAACTTTGTCACAAAGTAAGATGCTTGGTATTCAGACAAAAGATGAAGGAATCACAGGGAGAATTAAAAGCCTGCTGGCTGCAATTTAATGACATTGCTTTTGACAAGTAATAAAGAAAAATGCTTCTGCATTTCGTAGTGTGAACTTTGCTATGGCACCATGAAAAATCAGACAGTTAATAGAGGTGACACGGAACTTGAAAAGTGTCTTAAAATTCATAATAACCATAGAGAGCAAACACCAGTGAGCAAAAATTAGAAAACTGATTAAGACAGCTTAGTAACTCTTCAAAAAGATTGCTTCTAAAAACAGTGAACAGATTAATTCCTATAAGATAACCAGAATGTACTACCAAGGCTATACAGGTCAACCTGGAAAGGAAGCTCAAACTTCTGACAAGAAGGGACCCTGTCTCTCCTCAGCTGCTCTATTCCTGCCCCCCCCCCCCCCCCCCCTGCCGCCCAAACCCCAATTCAAAAAAAAAAACACCATACTCCTTCTTTTCCCGATTTTCTTCTCTCCAACCCTCGCTCCTCCGTCTTCCCCCACCACCGACAC
>WTSP01023000.1:18874-29009 GCA_025331215.1 Actenoides lindsayi
AAGGACCATAGTCCTTTCGGTGACGAGATCCCCATAGTGAAAGAGAGCGCAAATGTTTTTCTTCAGTTCTAACTTTTTATTCCATTTGGAGCCCCGGTAAAACATAGCTTGTGGCCAAAAATCTCCTGGGGCCATCTGTGCAAATGGTGGCGCACATCATTACCCTGAATGGAAGTGACAGTGCAAATACTAGAAGTGCATTGAGATGCAATCTCTAACAGCTGAACTTCTTCAAAGTTGGGTGGAGGACAGGAGACAACATCCTTTAAAGTAATTCAACATCACTGATGCCCTGTTCCTGTATGGCTTTGAATATGTACAAGGGATGACAGAGGTCTTCTTTCCCATAGACAGTAACATTCCTCTGTTACAGTAAATGCATTCATTTTCTGCTATCACTTAAGTGCTTCATTTCTCCTTTTGGCTACATATTGAAATATTTTTGGATGCTGGCTGGACCCATGAAAAACTCATTGTTCGTTACTCTGGTTGCTCAGCACAGGACTCAAGTGTCAGGCTTGGAGAGAGCAGTTTCTGCATTGGGGCAAGAGATTTAGTCCTTTTAATTTTTCATTCCCACTAAGAGGAATTTAAGGCTGTGGCTTTTGCCAGAACTCAGCTTGTAGCTGTCAGATCTGAGAAAGATGATTCAATGCAGATTACACTCATGATCAGTTGTGCTCTGACTTGAAGGGCTTTTCCATTCTCCATGGAGGGTCAGGTTCCTGGTTACTTCTCAGATCTGGCCTGCAAGAAGTCACAATGACAAATCTGATATGCAAGAAATTAACTGAGGTGCCTCCAGATATAGATATTCCTTCAAGTCTGAAGGTGCTGTTAAAAAGAGAAGACAAGGACAAAATTATAAACATGGTACTATAAATAGAGAAAATTAGTAAATAAAACCAAAACAAAACAAACCAGAATTTTGAACGATCATTTGATTTTTCATGTAAGCAAAAGTTCAAAGAATTACAGTATTTTGAAACTTAACCATGCATAATTTTACAGTTTTACTGATACAAGCCTTGGTTCTCTGGTACAGTAAATGGGGTTAATTTCAATGGTGTCATTGAAATCACATTATATTGCACCACCTGAGAAACTGATCATTACTATCCTAGATCTCAGACTACATGTGGATCTTGTAATTATAATTTTTTAAGAGATTTTTTTTTAGTATTCTTTTCAAGAGGAATACCCTTCTTAACCTACCTAGCATAACAATTAAGGTTAACAATATGCGCTAGGGCACAAAATGAAACAAGAATACCTGATATCTTAAAAATGAAGAGCTATCCATTAAACATTTGGAAAAAAAACTCTAAGAATTTGAGTCTAATTTAACCTGAGATTCTAGATGCTAATCTCTGTTCTCAAATTACATAGAAAGTGAATTTAGCAGAAACTTCTCACCTGATAGATAAGTTTCTTAATCAGCAAAATACCATATATAAATTTTAATTTGTGTCTCTCACACTATCCTTCGTGAAACTGCTTTCATTTGTATAAAACACTAAAATAGTCCTAGAGTCAGTGAAACAGAATAATGGTCCAATCTAATGGGGAAGTTAACTGTTTCACTGATTTTTCTTAGTTTATTTAATAGACAGGATAAATTATCATCAAAAAGAGAGACCCTGGGATACTTACCTGTCAGTGGCTGGGGTACTAACTTGGGATAAATTATTGAATTCTCAACACCTGAGGAAAAGAATGAGAATTTCAAGTGTTGGTGATTTACACCTAGAGCTACATACTATAAGAAGGAGGAAAATTACTTATTTGCCATTAGTTTTATAAATCTAGTCCTTCATTCACCTTTCCTCTTATTTCATATTGACTGGAATGCTTCAATTTGATAAATATTGTCAAGGGGTAGGACAGTATTTCACTTTGGGAGAGGAAAAAAAGAATCTGAAGTTGGTGTGTTGTGAAACCTTTAGGTTTTTTTCACCATGACTAAAACAACATATCAATTATTCAGGGAAACTTAATTAACATTCAGGAGTGTAACAGTGACTCAATGTAACCCAACAGTCTAGTAAATGTGGTCTAATAAATTTATGATAAAATTGGGCTGGAAGGCAATTTTTTTCCTACTCAACTATTTAGGGTTTGGCTCGCTTTGTTTATGAAAGAGATGTGTATACCAAGGATTTATTAGTGGCTCTTTTTTTTTTTTTTTCCTAAGGACAGTCTTCATATCACTACAAACACACAACCCTTTTTCAGTTGTCCCAGCTTCTGGCTCCAATCACATTTGGGCTAATGTTTCCTGTACGTTAACACCTTTTAAAAATCAGCAAAAAAAAAAAAAAAAAAAAAGGTATTGGCCTCAAAATAAGCTCAATGCACATAAAACAGGATCAACATGGTCAACCAAAATGATATGTAAAAGTTGTAGTAATAATAATAATAATAATAATAATAATAATAGAAATAATACAAATAGTATTTGCTCTTTGTCAGAAGACAGTTGTTCCTCAACCTTACTCTGAATAAAATACAATACAATGCTGAGTAGCTGTAGGCATAGAAAGCAATATATATATACTTTTGTCCCCTGTGGCTTGCAATTCACAAACGTATTCAACATCATGCCCCCACAAAACCATAATGTGGTATATCAGGTATACCTGGATTCCTCTAGCATCGCTCTTATTCAGTCATCAACCCACACAATTTGATTTATTCTCAGTCATAAAATCACATGACATCCACCTTCATTTGATCAACATTCTACCAAAGAAGAAAAGCCTGTCTTTTTTTTCTCTATTATATCTTTGCTAAAAAGCACAAACTGCATCATTGTGAAAAACATGATGCACCTCTCCACATTAATAAAGAATTTGTTCAAATTAGAAGATTAAGGTTAAGCTTGCTCAATGAAAAATTCAAGTGACAATGCCTGCATTAAAGACAGAATTAGCTCCTCTTGCCACCTCCAAAAAAATTAAACTGTAATTACAAAGCATTACTGCACACATGAAGAAGTGAGTTGCAAAGGAAAATACGCAGGTCATTAAAAAAATAATGTGTCTAGCAATTACAGATTCCTATCGTAAACTGTCTAGTTCTTATTTCTGTAGTTTTTAGCATTTTGACAATGAGGCTTTATGTTTAAATCATTACATTTAATTCACAACTACAAAATCCCTTCATTACACCATAACTTGTCAACCTCCTTGTAGTGAAAAAACTTGACCTTACTAGGGAGCTACAGTTCAAACAGTTTACAGAAGACCATTTTTTTCACTCACATCCCTTCTACCTTTCATTACTTTGGCAGCATCATGAGATCGCTTCCTTCTACAGCATCAGTATTTACTTCCAAAAAACAGAAACTTAAACTAATGTCAATGTTTTCCCCACTCAAAACCAGATAACTACTCTTCTATATTAAAAAAAATATGTTTTAATTCTCTGCCAGTATTACCTGAAAAACATATACTCCTTTCTGTTTGTCACAGATTTCTTAAAAATGGAAAGTGAATCCACTCCAGTCTTCCCTGACATCCTCCTCCTCCTGGCCATGACCATAGTGTTGCTGCACAGTTGTGGATGGAATATATTAAAGGAAAAGGCTACTAAAGGGAAACCACCCTTTCAACCCAACCTACGGGATGGCTATATATACACTGGTTAGCATAAACTGAACAGTAATTCACAGGTTCCATACAAAATAGGAAACTGATAGGAGGACACATTTATCCAAGCTTAGATGAATAAGCTTGTTTTAAAGATACTCAGATACAGATATACTCGGGTTCAAGTTACAGTATTTAAACAATAACAAATTCAGTTTTCTTCTACAGTGGCATGATAGGAAGATATCAAGCAAATTATACAGAAGACATTTACCAACTTTGAACTGATGAGTGAAGTGGTGACTGCAAAGAAAAGTATACTTTAAATGCAACTTTCTACACTGGATCTAGTGCCTTTTATGAAGAAAAAGGAGAAAACAAATAGGAAATGTACTTCACATTCAAATGAGAAAGAGAGTTTTACTTGATTAATACCAAGCTGTATCATTTCCATATAATTTAAGAATCCAATAAAAGCACCCGAAAGGCTAGTCTAATTAAAATCTCCATTACTTGGGGTCTTTTAGTACAGACTGCATAATTTGGACATATATTGTTACCTGTCATAAGCATACTAGCAGTCAGAGAGCATGCCAAGCTGTTAGCTGTATGTAGGATTATTCCTGAAGGAAAACAGGCATGCATGTTTTCAGCAAGACTGTGTGGGAATAAATTGGTCTGTGGACGACGACCTTGAGGTATGCTTGAGAACAACAAAGGAGGAAGCACAAAGCAGTGAAGCAAGAAGTTAAAGAAGAATAAAGTAGAAGATAACCAGGATGAGGGGTGGTGATGGAGGCAGTGTAAGATAGCCAATGATTTATTAGTTTAGGACATGAGAACGGTGTGTATTTAGAGTAGTTAACCAATAGCCGTTAATGGTAGCATGCATACGGAAAGAGAAATCATATATAACCCTGGCGAAAATGTGAATAAAGTGCCCTCAACTTTGATCATATTGGTCCGTGTTGAGTTCATTTCCCGCAGCTGTACTCACATATTTAAGAGTATAACAAATGTTCCTGAGGAAAATAAATAAGTAAATGGATCATCCTAAACATAGTGCACATTATTTTCTAGATAGTGGTTTAATAGTAATGTCATCTGTTTCAGTTACTTAGACCTCAAAGATACAGAAATGTTTAGGTTTATGTATATAGACTATTTTATCTGTATTACATTAGACTTTTTATTCCTTTTAGATAAGGTGCTTTATTTTGCTAATTAATAGAAGAAAAAATTAATGAAAGGGAAGGGAAAGCTTTTGTTGACTTTTTATTACTTGTTCCTATTGTCCAAGAAATACCCATCTTGATCCCTGGTGCTTGGGTTTTTTTGATAAAAATGTAAATAACGGATTTCAGAAGACACAGAGCTTCGGTTAGAAGCCAGAACATTTCAGATAACATTGTATATGCTTCATGATTAAATGTATTCTGCTGAATAGAAAAACAGTGCTCATAGATTCATAGAATGCCCCTGGTTGGAAAGGACCTCCAAAGGTCATTTAGTCCAACCCCTTTGCAATAAGTTAGATCAGGTTGCTCAGAGCCTCATCAAGCCTGACCTTCAATGTCTCCAGGGATGGGGCCTCCATCACCTCCCTGAGCAACCTGTTCCAGTGTTCCACCACCCTCATAGTAAAGAGCTTCCTCCTAATGTCCAGTCTAAATCTACCCTGCTCTACTTTAAAACCATTGACCCTCGTCCTTTTGCTACCTGCCCTTGTATAAAGTCCCTCCCCAGCTTTCTTGTAGGCCCCCTTCAAGTACAAGGAAGGCTTTTATACGATCTGCCTGGAGCCTTCTATTCTCCAGGCTGAACAACCCCAACTTCCTCAGCCTGTCCTCATACGAGAGCTGCTCTGGCCATCTGATCATTTTTGTGGGCCTCCTCTGGACCCACTCCATCAAGTCCATTTCCTTCTTGTGTTGAGGGCTCCAGAGTTGAACACAGTACTCCAGATGAGGTGCAGAATCGCCTCTCTCAATCTGCTGTCTGCACTGCTTTTGATATAGTCCAGGATGTGATTGACCTTCTGGGCTGCAGATGCACATTATTGGCATTTTCCACCAGAACCGTCAAGTCCTTTTCCACAGGGCTGCAATTTATCACCTTGTTCCCCAGCCTGTATTGATAATGAGGATTGTTCAACCCAGGTGCAGGACCATTCACTTTATCTTGATGAATCTCATGAGGTTTCTCTGGGATCACTTCTCCAGGCTGTTCAAGTCCTTCTGGATGTCCTGTCCCTCTGGTATATTGACCACACCATTCAGCTTGGTGTTGTCTGAAAACTTACTCAGGGTGCACTCAGTTTCACTGTCTATATTATTGATGAAGATATTAAAGAACAATGGTCCCAGTACAGACCCCTGAGGGACACCACTTTTTGTCAGCTTCCATCTGGACATTAAGCCCATGACCACTACTCTCTGGATGTAACCATCCAATCAATTCCTCTAAACAGTCAATCCATCAAATCCCTATGTCTTCATCTTAGAGAGAAGGCTGTTGTGGATGGCCCTGTCAAAGGCCTTGCAGAAATCCAGGTAAATGACATTCATACCTCTTCCCTTGTCCACCGATGTAGTCACCCCATCATCAAAGGCCAGTACGTTCTTCAGGTAGGACTTGCCATTAGTGCAGTAATGTTGGTTGCCTCAAGGGTTCTCTTTTTAAAAAAATGTGTGACATGTTTCCCTTTTTCCAGTTATAGGGATGTCACCTGACAGCCAGAAATTTTCAAATATCATGGAGAGTGACTTGGCAGCTACTTCAGCCAATTCCCTCAGGAATCTGGCATGCATCTTTTCAGGTCTCATAGACAATTTATATATGTTCAGATTCCTCAGGTGGTCATCAACCCAGCCTTCTCTTACAATGGGAGGGACTTAGCTCTCCTGGTACGTGACTTGTGGTTCACCCATTTGACAGGGGTGGGAAGAGAGAGTGGCAGTCAAGACTGAGGTAAAATAGTTGCTGAGTACCTCAACCTTCTTTTTGTCTGTTGTTACCAGCTTGTCAGTCTCATCCTGGGGGCTATGCTTTCTTTTACCTTCCTTTTACAGCTAACATACCTGTAAAAGCCTTTGTTCCTATTCTTTGCATCCTTTGCCATCCCTTCAGCTCCAGCTTTGGTCTTCCTGACCCCATCCCTCTACAGACGGGCAGTGTCCCTATACTCTTTCCAGGATATTTGTCCCTGCTTCCACTGACTGTGTAGTTGCTTCTTATCTTTTAGTTTGACCAGCTGATCTCAACTTATCCATGCTGGTCTCTTGCCTTCCTTGACTGGTTTCTTACTTCTGAAGATTAAGACCTCTTGCACTATATATAAAGCATCCTTAAACATCTGCCACCTCTGTTCTGATCCTTTGTCCCTGATGACCATTTCCCAGGAGGTCCTACTGACTAAGTCCTCGAAGAGCTAGAATTCTGCTCGCCTAAAATTCAGGGTCCTGAATTTATTCCTTGGCTGACCCATATACCTCAGGACTGTGAACTCCATCAGTGTGTACCAAATGGAAAGAACAGATGATGTCATGATATTATCTCAAGACAAGGGATTTGAACCAAGCATTTTTTAGGACAGGAAGTGGAAACTGTTTCACAAAAAGCACAGCTAAGCCAACCTTGAGGAATTCCAGAGCAATTAAATTGTTTAATTTTTGAGTTGGATTCTCCCCTGTGTCCATCTTCTGAAATGGGGTCAACACCTGACAACAGTGATTATAAAAATTCCTCTCTCTGCCTTCAGAGCTTTCCAATTATTCTTAAGGAATAGGGGACAGAATCAATGACAGCTATGGAAAAATATGCCTTTGGTTTTTTTTAATAGGCAGACCCTAACAGCAACACCCCTGAAGAATGAGATTTAAGACTCTGCATCAGTGTTCTTTCACATCAGGATCTCAAGCAGAGGCATCTCTGTAAGAACAAGGATGGTAAGACAAAAATTTATTTTGACTGCAGAATTAGGACCTTGTCCCTTGTCAGTCTCAGCTCAGAATGATCAATGAGCTCATTTGTTCTCCAAAGTCCAATTTTGCCTTAAAAACATAGTAACAACCAGGTTCACTTACAGACAGGTCCTAAAAAAATGCTGTGAAATCTGGACTAATACAACAGGCAAAGTTCTGATGACTTAAAAAGTAGGAAAGGTTTCAGGAACTGGTGTTGATGGAAAGATTTTTGTTAATTGTTCTTCTGGACTGTCTATTCAGAAGAGTTTTATGCTGTCTAAATGCCTGAGTCCCTCAGTAACTGAAAAAACTTGACACATGTTAGCACATTTGAAAATCTAGTCTCATGTATAATTTGGCGTGTGTAAGTAAAGTGTGGACAAAGAACCAAAGACCTGTATGGAGAAAATAGGGTTCCAATATAGTTCTTAGTTCTTGCAACTATGGTTACTAATTAGAAGTACTTTGTTTAAGTCTCGTTGAAGGATTAAAACAAGAACCCTTTAGTGACCCCTGGTAGTGACATTGCTCCACAAAGACTCTCCTATGAATGAGAGATCAAGGGAGAACAAGCTATGATGCTCGATTCAACTGCTCTGTTCCAGTCAGCACAAAACACATTCATCAATAATCTCCAAAATGAAGAGGCCAAAACTAGTCAGAAATGTGAAGTGGCAGATTTAGTTTCTAAACACTGCATTCTTGACCCTGAGACACTTGTGCTGCTACAGGAAAACTGTTATCAAGTCAAGCACAAGAAAGTTCAAGTTTTCATATACTCATGCTGAAGTTTTGAAATCCTGCCTAAACTCAACTTGCAGTAGCTATGGGCAGTGCTGCTAGTTAAAAGCATCTCTGCAGAGGCTTGATAAAATGCTTGGAAGTGGAAGAAGAGCATATATCATAAGTTAAAACCTCTTTCAAATCATGTTTTTGAAGTGTTAGAGAAGAGATATTGCAGCAATTGGGCTGCCTTCTCCCTTTCCACGTGTCATGTCAGAAAGACAGGAAATACCTCCCTGGACAAAGACTCCACAACCTCCCTGAGTAACCTGGAAGAGCACAGAAGCATTAACCTATTTTAATACTTCCCAGGTGGAAGAGGTCCTTCAGTATTGCGCTGTTTTCTGATTTTTGAACTGTTGCCTTCTCTAGTCTTTTAACTGGGATTCTTGCTATCCAGTGTTGTGTAGAAGCTTGGCAGAAAGTGAAACTTTCTTTGCTATTATGTGATCTGCTTGTCTATCTCAGGAGTACCAGCAGGGATAGTATTTCCTGTTTGTCTTAAACCTGTTTCTGAGGTTTTGTTTCAGTCCCACCAAAAAAAGAATACATTCCCAATCCCAGCAGATGGCTTTTCTTAAAGTGTTAATTGTAAGTTCTAACATACGAATTAAAATACATGTCTATGTATCTGTGCCTGAGCAGATGAATTAGAAGCAGAAATATGGAGTTTTCCTTTTGGTATATTATGAGAAAAAATCTGAATTTCTGGCAGTAAAATATTGTCCTTGTTAACAGAAATTCTGTTTAAAAATGTTGTACTGTTGGTCAGAAATCTGAAGTATCACAGGTGACCACAGGTAGTCCTGCTCACAATGAAAGGAAGGGCATGTTTTCCATTCCTTTCAAAAGAAGTCTTCACCAAATAGTATTTTAGAGAACTGTTTGAGGGAAGATCATACTAGACTAAGGAAAAAAATGGTGCATGCCTGTGGCTTACCAGTGACTTTTAAATTATTGGTGTTTTGAAGAGTGGACTTGCCATTTGTTCCAGTCACTTGAAAGGTTTTCTGTGTGCTTTAGCACACTGTGTTATCAAGCAAGACTGATCTTATCAACCTTTCACAGTGTCATACATATATCCCTCCCGTCACTAAAACTGCACACTCCTTTTGCCCACATGTCATCCCAAACTGGTGATTTCAAATTACAATGGAGTGAAAAAAAAATAGAAAAAGATGACTAGAAAAAGGAAGTCAGAGAAAACATTTTTGGGCATCATTTTCCTGTAGTGAAGAACTGTTTGCAAGTCTCTGCAAGTGAGACGGGTGCTTCTGCCATATCCTGGGCATTTTCTGTGCAAACTGCTTTTTGCTTTTGGTCTCCCTAACATGGCTTCTGAGGCAGTACAGATTAGTGATGACTTCTTCTCATCTGTCAGGCTTCACCTCTGTCATCTCTAGCCAACTTGTGCTTGCAATCAAGCATGTCCAAGCCATAGAACAGTGACTAGTTTCTAAGTTCAGGAAACAAGAGAATGGTGACCTTTTTCTCTCTGCACAAGCACTAGTGTCCTCCAGACCACTAGCTGTGCAAGCACCGTAGAAGCAGATAGCCCACTGTGATGGCAGTGAGAGGTGGAGAGTGATATCTGTGAACAACGGACTGTGACCTCATGTCCCTCGCTGCTATTAGTAGGGCGCCAGCAGGGCCTGGGCCAGTCTGGCTCATGCCTGGAATCCTGCCGAGCGTGCCTGCAAGGTGTGGAGCATCGAGCCAGGCTTTTTGTGGTACTGGGTGGTGCTTTGAGGGCTGCCATCGGTGGCTTTCGGTGCCCTTCCCAGAGTCATCTTCTGT
>WTSP01023001.1:0-18791 GCA_025331215.1 Actenoides lindsayi
GAGACAGCCCCGGGTTTAAAAGTTGATTTTTAGCTTTGATCGGTGCTATATGAATGCTAAGCAGCCTTTACAATGCATCCCTGTGATCCCGGTTTCCCGACATTCACAGGGCTCCGGCGCGGTTTGATCCGGGCACGGTCTGTTGACGAGTGAGCGCTCGGGCAGTGGCTGAGCGACAGAGCGGGCTGAGCCAGGGACACTTGTAACACCACATTTAGAGCTATTTTGTCTCGTGGAGGAGAGAGATTTTGCCCAACAATGGTGTGAGCTGGGAAAGGAAGAGGCTTCCAAGAAGTGACAGGGGCATGGCACGGATGTGTCCTGCCTGGATGATGAGTGTAGTTTGACCTCCTCCTCCCTGTCTGCAACCCATCCTTCTGCAGGAGTAGCAGACCCAAAGCCAAGGAGGAGGTTTCTCTTACCTGCTGTGGAGTTCAAGCAGCTGGGGCTGGGATGCTGCTGTGCCATCACTGGGGATTGCACTGGTGGAGCGAGAGCCAGAAAAGTGTATGGTGAGAACGCACTAGCAGGAATTCAGCCTCTTCTCTTCAAATGGTGTTTTATCTCCCAAGTTCACCCTGTGCAGCATTAACACACCCGTCGAATCCCCCAGCTCTTTTGGGACGTCCATCTGACAGCGCGGGCAGCGTTTCCCTCCAGCTCGGAAGAGGGTTGAAGGTTTTTAGCTCTGCAAAAAATATGATCTGGCTTTGTTTCCTTTCTTAAATCAATCGTTTCCTTCCAGATGAGGTGCCCATCCTTCCAATGCCCGAGCAGCTGGGGATGCTGGTGTGTATTTTCAGAGCCTTGTGGAAGGAGGAAGAGGGCACTTGGGCTCCCTGGGGTATTTTCGACCTTGCTACCTTCTTCCTGTGCTCCAGCTGATAACCAGAGATAAAGGAGGAAGCCACAAGTGGGAGCTGTGGTCACCTGTCGCTTTTTGCATTGCATTTGGGAGTGATAAGTTGTGCTCTTGCGAAGGGGACCAACTGATAAAACCCAGCAGGGTGGGCAGAAGGCTGAGTCTTGCTGGAAAAGCCACACTGCTGCCATCCAAGAGGGTTCCTGGTGTGCCTCCAGCCCTGCCTCTCTTCCTGCTGGGATGGGGTTGGGGGACACCCCGCTCCTCACTAGGGCTCCCTGGGCCCAGAGCTGCCAAGCCAGGCTGATGTGTGCCAAAGGTACGGCACTCAGAGGAGGCTGAATCTCAGAGAAAGCAAAGTGTTGTACAGCCCCCTTCGATGGCCACCATTGAGAGGAGCACACGTGCTCCCCTCACCCTCACTTTGGTACTGCCCTTGTGTGTCCTGAACCCTCAATCAGAGCCCAAACTTTTAATGCTCCAGGTCGACTAGTGCTCCTACTATTGACTTGCTTTAGGGGGAAGGAGTAACCTCTCCTGCTCTTTATTATTGTTTGCTGTTAGGAATTCACAGGTGTTCTGTCCCAAGAAGAAGTCCTTCAAGCCGTACCTATATGGGATAAAGTGTAAGATGGAGGAAAGAGAAACAGCAGAAAATGCCTCTGCCCCAAATGCAGTGCAACACTGGAGCAGGTAATGGAAGGAGCAGATACAGAGGCAGAGTGCTGAGCGCTGGAGGTGGGAGCTTCAGAGGACATGGACAAACTCTCCAGGAACAGGCATTGGCAGCCAAACCAGAGGAACCATCTGTTTAAACCCAGGTGTTTAAAGTTACAGACCTGCTTTGGGATCTCGGTGAGGCAGTGAAGGTGCCCATTTTTATGGCTGGAGACAAAAGCAGGTAGTGCTTCTTTTGTGGAGAGGCTAGAAGCCCTTCCAAGGGGTGTAGATGATGATTTGGTGACCTCTCAGGTGGTCCTCCAGTGAGGTGCAAGTCTCCGGCGTGGACAGAGGAGACCTTTGTGGAATTGAGAAGGGAAGCACTCATCTATTCCCTTCAGGAGCTCACTTGAACCATCCAGGCCTTCAGGAAGGGTTTCTGCTGGCCTGTGGGGACCTCTAGTGTGAGATCTGGCTTTGCACAGGTCTCTTAGGTGGCATGTGTTTAGGGTTGAGGAAGGAAACTGTGATCTAGGGGAAAATGAAGATGGGCTGCGTGGTTTTGCTCATGTCCCTCACCATGAAACAGGCTCCAGGTGAGCTCATGGTAGGTGCCACGTCTGCCCCCTCGCTTCTATCCGAGATGTTGCTCTTAGTTGGGGTTCTGTAGCTGGTTTTACACATAGATCTGTGCTTCGTACCTTCCTGCAACCCTTCCGTGTTTAACCTGTAACTCCATCTGTGGACCAGCCCTTTACACCTGTGCCCTCTTGGTGGTCATTCCCCTTGAAAATGCAGGTGGCAACCCAACCATCTGTCCCATGGGGCCAGAAGAAATGGTGGGTGCTAACAGCTCTGCATACACATGCAGTCCTAACTCCACTACAGTTGTTTATATGGCACTTTCCCCATCTGGCTCCATGGTGGGGACCAGGTGGACATGGTCACCTTGCAGCTGTACTTCTGTCCCCGAGGGGTCCACACTTATGTGGACGGTGTCTGGTTCCCGATCCTGAACATGTGTGGCTGGGCATCAGCTGCCTCCCCAGCCTGTTGCCCTCTCTCTGCAGTCCTCTCCCCACAGCTCTCCTTCCATGCTGTCCATCTGTTGGGCTTTCTCTGGCAGCTTCCAGCTGGTGGCTGGAGTAGGAAGGGCTGTGTGTGCAGGCGGGTACACCAGTGTCTGCCGCTGGGCATCAGGGAGCCCCACCAGGGCAGGGACCCACGTGCCATGGGGGGCACCTGTTTTCACAAACAGCTCTGCAGCTCTCATGGGCATCTCGGGAGGTTGCAACTGAGATGTTGTGTAAGAAAGCTTGCACAAAAGCTAGTGATGTAGTCAGAAAATCCCGCCCTGCTTTTTCCTGTGTACACAGCTTTGTGCAACTCACTTTCTCTTGCTTCTCTTCGCTCTACAAAATGCATCTTCCTTCCTTTTTTCACTCCCCTCCTCCTCCTCCTTTGCCATTTTCCTGTAGCTGCAGTTACTGGTGCGGGGTGCTTTTACCCTTCTCCCCTCCCTTTCTTTGCCACCTGGTGAAATCAACTACTGCCATTATTGTGTTTCACCTCTTTTCCACTTGTATAGCTCCGAAAGGAAGGATGATTAAGGCACTCAGTCACTCAGTGTCCCTTTGGCCAGATTGTTCTTGAGACTTCTTTGTGCTTTGCTTTCAGGAAATAGGCATCCAGCAGGTTTTGAAGAGCAGAATTCACCCGAGTCTTCTGTAGCTGTGGGTCCGTGGGGTCTTCAGTGCTAGGAGGGGTGAAAGGACAGGGTCAGGATACCCATGGACAGTGAGGGTCTCCTAGGCAGGGCATTATATTTAAGTATAGCCATTTTCCTGGATAAAATACAACCAAAGGGATTTTTTTTTCCCTCATCTGCAAATGAAAATTTTAATAGAACCTCAGCCAAAGGTTAGTGCCATGTGCTGGTTTTAAAAGGGGAGCAAAGACTCTTATGCAAGTGTCTTTGGGGGTTTTGATCTCTTCTTTAAAGAACAGGGTTTTTTTCCTAAATAACATTTTCCTCAGTTTTTTCCAAAGGTTTATGTAGAGTTAAAAAAAAACCGGCTAGTGACATTGTTCCTCATGCAAAACTGTGTCCCAGAGAAAGCAAAAAACACAGTGTTTTGTTACTGTCTTTTGATTGAACGGTTGCAAAAAAAAAATTTCAGGAGCTTTACTGCAAAGCCTGTGAAAGGCTGTCTTCCTGGATGCTTTTCCTCCTTTCCCAGCGGGCTGGGTGTTGGAGCTGCCGGCAGCGCAGCGAGTCCCGGGCAGAGGGCGGCTGCTCGGCCAGGGTTTAGCGATCGGGAGGAGGAGCTGCCTCGGCAGGCGGGGGGTGGGGGGGGAACTGCCCTCCCCGAGAGGCCCGCTCTGCCCCTGCCTCTCCTCGGGGGGAACCCGGCCTTTATCAAGAGCTGGATGGACCAACTGCCAGCTCTCCCTAGGGACGACCAGCCATGGGACTGAGGTGCGGGTTGAGGACCACCAAGTGCCAGCTGCTGGTGACCAGCCTCTGTGTCATGGTGAGCAGGCAGCTTTGGGGGGATCTCTGCAGAATCGAGGTGAACTGTTGCCTTTCCCATCCCCGCTTGGGGAGGGTCAGGTCTTCCCACGTTCTGTTTTCTGTCTGTGGAGGGCAAGCAAAGCCAACTGCCTGAGTTATCATTGCGCCCTGGGTGGTTATCGCTGGCCACCAGCATCTCCTCCTGCTCTGCTGATAGGCTTCTGGTTTCTCGGGGCAGTCACACCGCTGCGGCTCTTTCACAACCACCTCAGAGGAGAAAGGACAGGTCCCTGTGGGCAGAATAGGTGGTTTTCAGAACAAAAACAAACAAACAAACAAACAAAAAAAAACCAAAAAAAAACAAAAAAAAAGAGGTTTGCTCCTGTTTCCTTGAAGCAAAAGAGGGAGGACGGGCTTGCTGCAGCCGCACTTGTGGCTGGGAGGGTGGTCGGCTGCAGGTGGGATCAGCGAGGATACGAAACCACAAAGCTTCAATGGAGGGATATGTGAGACCTGCAGATCTGTACCACAAAGTGAAAGCAATTCTAGGGATCCTTTTTATCAGCTTTGGAAGCAAATTTAAGGGGAGCTTCCTGACATCTGCTGCTAGAGCTGACGGGAAGTGGTGGGAACTGGGGAATGCTTCTAGTGGCTGTTTTGGAGTTACATACACATGCTTGCTGCCTTTTCACTTCAGCAAAACTCTCAAGTTTAAAAAATAATAACAATAATCTGTATTTAGTTCAAAGAGGATTTGTGGCTTGGAAAGAGTGTAACTAAATGGTAATACTTTATAAATTTCACATGTGGCCCAAAATAGTTTGTCCAAATTTCAACCTGTCAAGACAGTTGGCTGTCGTGGCTGTACGATGTTCTCTCTTCCAAATAACAGAATACGTCATCTGGAGGAAATCAAAGGAGGATTGGTATCAAGCGTGTCTAGAGAAGACGTTAAGGCCCAGCCACTGTGGATTGTTAGAATCAAGTTATTGCTGCTGGGAGGATTTTAAACTGGTGTTTCTCAGAAATCTGAGCTAACTGGTGTTGCCCTTTGCTTCTTGCTGGGCGTGGGTCGAGCTATGCAGTAAGGCACAGCATGAAGGATCAGTGGGTGCCACAAATTAGGTTATTTATAAGGAGAAAATGCTACGGTTTGGATGTTTTTAGTCCGTGAAATGGTAAATCTCTGGCAAAAGCTATTAGAAAATGTCATACGGGGGGGAATATGTTGACACCAGCCTGTCACATTTGACACAGAGATAGCTGCCTGGTGTTTCTCTATTGTAAAGGCACAAGATGTTGAAACCTTATCTTAGGAGCTAGGAGTGGTCTCACAGCTTGTATTTTCCAGGTTCGTTCCACTAGAGTTGGAGCTGGTTTTAACCATCCCACTGTTGGTGCCCGTGTCCCAGCTCTGACACCGGTCGTGCTGCAAGGAGCCCTGCCCTAGAGCCAGGTCACATCAGAAACATTCTGTCTCCTGGGCTTGCTCTGGGTGTCACAGAGGGTAACATGCTGATGGTCACCCCATGCCGTAGGCATATCAGTGTGCTCAGGGATGGGACAGAGCCATGGATGGCCCAGCAGCATGTTGCAAAGACAGAAACCAGCACAGATTACTTAGGGTAGTACGAGACTCAGCTCTTTGCACTATACAGTAGGAAATATAGCCAATAGCAGCACTAGCATTGCAAAGAGCAAAGCAGAGAACATCTACCCTGCCCCAAACCACCCTTGAAGCTGGCAACCCTCATAACTGCATGTGGGTACTCTGCAGAGCCGGGAGGGACTGCACGGGTGTGCTGCAAGAGCATCGATCCTCTGTTTTCTTCATGTGGTGGGAATTTCATCCACAGACTCTGGCCAAGAGATCGTGGGCTGTGCAGTGTCATGTGCACTTATTATGCAAGACAGCTACAGAGCTTCAGCATGTTTGGGTGTCCGGTGTTTATCCTTTTATGTGCATTTTGGGGTACATGCAGTGGTCTTTGGATGGTCAGGCTGTCTGCATCTGTGTGGTGAGCCCCAGGATGGTGAGTATCCAGGTAACACCTCAAAGCTTTGTGTGCACTCAGCAGAAGCTGCTGCCTTGTCAAGCCCTTCCTAAAAACCTTCTTTTCCAGCTGCTGGGGTTGTCCATCGCCACACTGAGCACAGTCACCCACTACAGGCTCCATTTCACCACCATCAGCGACATCTCCCTGGAGAGCAACTCCTACAGGGTCATCCACCACGCAGGTACGTCAGGGACGCAGCCCACTGAGAACCTTTGGTGAACCCAGGACCTGCAAAATCCCCTGAATTGATTGAAGGAAGAGCAGAGGTACCGCGGGAGGAGGCAGGGGCTGGCTTTTGGAGGATGCAGTAGGACTAACACAGTCCCACAGGCACTTTTTTCCTGTGTCAGACCCATATGCCTGCCACCAAAGAGTACTGTGGGAGCACAGGGTACTCAGGTGCTGCTGCTCTTGCTCCTGTCCCTCTGTTCACTGTCTCCCCATCCTTGCCCTGTGCTGTGGTGAAAGCTCAGGGGAGCTCAGCCACAGATGGACCCAAAGGTGCAGTGGGGCTGGAAGGGCTCTGGGAGACTGGGGAGAGGGACTGTTGCAAGAGTTCAAGCAGAGCATAGAAAATTGAGGCTGGGAGGAAAAGGCATGCAAACACCTGGTTTGAGAAGAAATATGGTTATTTTTTTTCCCTACAGAAGGGAGAAGTATAAACTGAGTCTCGGGTACAAGGCTAGAGCAAAGACATCAGAACGGCCCAGATACTAAAATACTCTGCTTGCCACTGCTGCACTTGCGTCTGCTCCTTCTCCCGAGCTGTAGTCTGGGCTTAAACACTCTCGTGGCCTCCCTAGACCCTGGTTCCCAATTTCAGTCTTACAAGGCAGGTGTGTAAACAGTCAGTGCAAAGCTAAGGTACAGCCCTGCCCCTTTCCTGCACACACCAGGGGCTGTATATATAGCTCGGCTACTCGGCCAGCCTTTTGGGCTCTCCCTGCCCAGCCACCCCTCTCCAGTGACTCTTCCACTTGCTTTCCTTGTGAGTATTAACTCTGTGCTCAGGTTAGCCCTGAGTGAGGGTTGCAAAGCCCTTGGTGATCCCCGAGCCCTGCCCTGGGGCACTGACTGTGACCCTGCCTTAGCCAGGAGGAAACCAGAGGCCGAGTGTTGCACCAGATTAGCAGCAGACAAAGTGATGATAGGGGCTGTGGGACAGCTGCTGTGTGTCAGCACCCCCCATTCAGGGGGATCCTTATCGGAATGCCAAAATAATTGGCAGCTTGTGGTCTGTTGAGTAGACCAACACCCTTTTAGGGTGCTTTACACACCCTTTTGGGGTGCTTTGCTCTGCTGGATCTGTGGGAACAGCCGTGCCAGAGAAACAAAGCATAAACAGATCACAGAATCATAGACTGGGCTGGGTTGGAAGGGATCTTTCAAGGTCATCTAATCCAATGCCCCTGCACTGAGCAGGGACATCTGCATCTAGAGCAGGTTTCTCAGAGCCCCAGCCAACCTCAGCTGGAATGGTTCCAGGGATGGGGCATCAACCACCTCTCTGGGCAACCTGGGCCAGTATCTCACCACCCTTGGTGTAAAAAAATTTCTTCCTTCTTTCTAGTCTAAATCTCTCCTCTTTTAGTTTAAAACCATCACCCTTTGTCCTGGCTTAACAGGCCCTGCTCAGAAGTCTGCCCCCATCTTTCTGGCAGGCCCCTTGAAGTCCCAAAAGGCCACCAGAAGGTCTCCCTGGAGCCTTCTCCTCTCCAGGCTGAACACCCCCAAATTGCTCAGCCTGGCCTCCCAGCAGAGGGGTTCCAGCCCTCCTGGTATTACCAGGGCTACTCTGGCCCCGCTCCAACAGATTCATGTTCTTTTTGATGGGGGCTATTGAATAAGTTCTAGACTATTTTGAGCTCTGCAGCCTGGTTCTCTTGGACCAGCTCCCCATAATGCATTTTTTTTGGCTCTGGGCAAAAGCATCAGGCCAGGCCTCCATTAGCCCTGTAGTCTTGGTGTCTGACCACAGCTCCCGTGTCCAACTTCCTTCCAGCTTTCTACTTCGGGATCTGCCTCAGCATGACCCTGATCCTCGCAGCCCTGCTGAGCTCCACCGCCACGGTGCGGGAATCGCAGTGCCTCACCGCCATGGTGCGTATCGGGAGCGACCGGCTGGGGGGTTCCTTGGGCTGGTGCCCTTAAAATGTGGAGCTGGGGACTGTTTGGCCTTGTGCCTAGGAGCACGCATGCCTAGGGAAGGATGTCCAGTTGCTCCACCCTGTGCTGCAGGGGGACATTTCTGTAAAAGGCATGACCCTGCCTATCTCCTCCAGCTGAGGAGATGGGTCCTGCATCCTTCTGCACCTTGTTTCTTTTGCCAGGGTGCTGTGTACACAGGAGCAGGGTCAAAAGGAGGTGCTTATCTGTCCGTCCACCTTCTCCTTGGAGGCTGAAACTGAGGGTCCAGCCCAAAACCCCTGTGCCTGCTGCCCTATTTTGCACGCCCCCCCCCCCACCCCTGTGGTGGATGTTTGCAGAGCCGGGGAAAAGAGGGGAGTTAGCTTTGCTGTCACAAGTCAGAGGAATGACATGGGACTTAAATTCTTGCTCGAAATCTCCCTGCCTCTCTTTCCCCATGCAAACCACATGTCATCTTGGTGAGAAAAAGTGATGCTGGGAGTTGTCATCACTGCAATTTCTATCTGATTGTAAGGAAAAAGTTACTGACTTTGAGAGTGCCAGAGCCCCGAGATGCACTGCCCAGAGAGGCTGTGGAGTCTCCTTCTCTGGAGAGATTCCAAACCCACCTGGACACTGCGATCCTGGGCCCCCTGCTCCGGGTGACCCTGCTGGAGCAGGGAGCTTGGACAAGACCATCTCCAGAGGTCCCTTCCAACCCCCACCACGCTGGGATTGCTTCTGCGATCCCCCTCTGCTCCTAGCAGGCGACGACGGGATGCCCTTTGGTTGTCTTTAAGCTCCGTTTCTGCCGCCTCCTCTATAAGGTGTAAGAGGGGAGGAGGCGGCTGGCAGCCGGGCGAGGGGCCGCTGCTCGCCGCGCTTTCCCGGGAGCGGCCGCTGCGGCTGCGGCTCTGCCGCTGGGGGGGGCCCCCGGCCCGCTGAGCTGCGCTCGCCGCGCCCGCCCCGCTCCGCCCCGGGAGGTGCGGGGTAGGGAACGCACTGCGGGAGCGAGCGGCCGCCGTCACCACTGCCTGCGGGGTGGCACGTCCGCAGCCCTTCAGGAATGAACGGGAAATGCCCAAGAGCTGGTCACCGGCAGCCTTATTCTCTGCTCCTCTTTGTTCAAGCAGCTCAGTAAGCAGCAGCTTCAATTAAAGAGGGGAGCTTTGCTTACTCCTATAAATTGCTCCCCCCCCTCCCAGTTCTAACTATCAGGATCTTACACCAAGTGCCAGCCCGCTGCTTGTTTTCCTGCCAGCTCCTACCCCCTCCCACGGCTCGTAGTTAATCTCTGATCTGCACACGAGAAGGGCAGGCACGGAGAGACAGCCCCGAGGGCTGCGGTGAGAAGCGATCGCATCAGGAGTGGGGTTCAGCCCTGTGGGGCTCGGAAACTTGTTGGCGGTGTCGCATCCTGCCCTGCCGATCCCCTCTGGGCTGTAGCTGGCAGAAGTGTCCAGACCCTGCCCCTTCGTAGCTTTTTTCCTACTTGTTGACAGAGAGGATTTTTCACCTTCCCTTTCTATTGATTTTAAAGGACTTTTTGTCTTCTGCAAAGTGTGTCTTCTTTAGAAGACCATTTAATTCACTCTTTAATCAAAGAGGGAAGACACCAGAGTATTGGTGCCTGACAGCCGTGGCTGTACAGGAAACCGAGCCGTGCTCGGGTGATGTCTGCATCAATGTGGCTAATCCACCACGCTGCCGCTCGGTAAACCAGCTACCCTGGAGAAATGCAGCCAGAGATGCTGATGGCCTTAGAGGAGCATTGCTCTGATCACTGACCCGTTGGGTGGATCACACCTCCTTCTCTTGCCTCAGTTTCCCTACTGGATTTTTTGGTCGGTGGTGTTTTTTTTTTCCTGTCTATTTAAATTATAAATACTCTCCCTGCCTGGCTCTCTGGAGGTTTGTGTGTACACAGAGGAGAGGTCTCAAACTTTGCAGGTCTTACTGGTGCAGTCCTAGTAATGGTAATGGGGTGTCCAGTGGCTAGAAACCAGAACAGATCTGATTGGTTCAAGCACAACTACCTCAGGAGCTCATCTTGGATCTGCCTCAGCAGCATCACCAGACCAGACAGATGCTATTGTGCATCCACTGGTGCTTGTGAGGAAGCTGGTTTCTAGCTTTTCTACCATAAGGATAAAAAGTTATGTTCTAAAATCCTGGACTATTGACCCCAAAGATCCTCTTAAACAGGGAGAGCAGTGACAGGTTTATTGCCTCTCCTCCGGTTCTGGCAAACCCTGCTTTTTGGTGATCCATGGCCCGTCATGCAGTCAATGTCAGCTGTAAACATCCTGCAGCCCTCATGGCCCCTGAAGGCCATGTGACTACTGAAGGGGAGGAGAAGGAAGGAAAACGACATTTTTTCTAGTACTGCCTGTACAAAGAAAAGACTCTGGCTTTGGTGGGGTTTAAGGCACCATGTGCTGTTATCTGGTCAAATGGAGAGAGGAGAGGGAAAAAAGAGCAGGAAGCAACATGCCAACCAGAATATCCCAGCTGAAATCCTTACACCTAAACTTGCCAGCCTAGAAAACCACTTGTGTAGAGCAAAATTTGTGTTTGGGATGGAGCAGCTGCTCCAAGCACTGGTTCCGAATGATTTCTGTGGTAAAAAATCCTTAGTGAATGCCTGATAAAAGCCAGTGTTTCACCAGGAGTGATGTGGCAGTGGGGCCAGTGCACAGCACAGGCTGTTTGCTTTACTGTTCCCAGGCGTGGCATTGCAGGCAAGTGTGTCGAGGGTTCTTATGAACTCCACAGCACACTCCAGCATCTTGCTTTTGCAATGAATCTGTCTGCCATGCTTTCCCTTGTGGTGCAGCACTCCTGAGCGAGGCATCCGTGTGACGATGCTCCGCGGGTAGCAGGAGCAGGCAGAGCCAATGTGCTCAGCTGGAGCTGAGGATGGATTCCTCCTTCAGACTGAGATGTCTGGCTCGTGTGCACTATGTGGAAAGGCAAAAATACTGTGTGCTTTTAGATGAACTGGGTCAGGGAGGGAGGGATGCAATTTGATGGATGCATCTGAAATAGGCTTCTCCCTTCCCTGCCCCTGGGCTGTGAAGTCTGGGGGGCAGCTGGTCCTTCCATGGCCACAGCAGCACCACGAAGCAGCTGGAGTTGAGCAGGGCAGGTCAGCTCCTTCCCTGAGAGCGTGGGGGTTTGGCAGAGCTACCGAACCCAGAGTGAGCTGAAAGATCCCACCCTGGTCTGAAGCAGACCTCCTTAACTGAAGGTGAAGCATCAGAGAAGTGGATTAAAAGAATACCCCAGCTAACAGATGAGGTGCTGTTTCTGCAGATCCTGCCATGTCTCTCTAAGACAAATGGTTCCTTGCAGCAAGGATGGAAACAAGGTCATTCATAAAAGAGTAATTGATGTCTGGCTGGTGACAGCCCTCCACAGAACTAGTGTGCTGCCTCCTGCACAGGGAGCAGGCAGCAGCCTGCAGCCAGCTCCAGGGAGCTCCAAGGGTCTGGGAAATGATGAACCAGCCTCAACCCTTCCACATTTTGTATGCAAACGATGCGTTACCGTTTTCTTTTTTTCCTCTAAATGTCTTCTAATGTAATTAGAAAGTTGCTCTTCCAAAAGCCTTTTGGCTGGGAAGGGGAAAAGCAGCCTATAATTCATTTATAAGATGTTCTTGGAGCCATGTAATTGCTCCACACCGGCTGGATGGAGGGGGAGCTTCCCGAGGGGCCGCGTCTCGGTGTTCCCAGAGGTGCTAGAGAGAAATAAAGGGAGAGCCGAGGCTGGAGGTGGAGGGCTGAGATATGGGCTGGAGCTAAGGAAAGGAAGATGAGAAGGAGGTTTTTAATCTGTTGGGGTTTCTGGCCCCAGAGTTAAGTGCAGGAGCTGGGGAGGGGAAGGAAGGGAGAGCACAGGGAGAGAGCTCTGGGTGGTGCGTCTGGCACGCTGTTCTCCAGGTTCATGGTGGGTCCTTTCAATTAAACCCTTACTGCAATGATGTGCAGAAGAGCTTTTACATTGCTATCAGTGTTGGTTTTTCTACCTGCCATAATTTTATCTTTTTTTTTTCCTTGTCTTTGAGCTTGCTTTTGGTGAAAATATTGACTTTGTTACGCTGATTGTTTGCCGGGGGAAGTTGTGGTGCAAAATGTGGAGCCTGGTCCTAGTGAGGAGCAACCTGAAATGCCTGCATAACCTCCTCACCTCTCCCTCCCAGTTTGTGCTGTACCTGCAGGGGCTGAACCTCCCACCCCAGCTGGGTTCTGGCATCTTGCCCTGATTGCTCTCCCCATCTTTGCTACTTATCTCCCCACTGTCACATCAGCATTCGGTCAGACTTTCCTTTCATCTCCTTCAGGGAATTGTGTTATCCCATTTCAGCTCCTGGCAAGGCAGCGAGTGATCTCACCAACTATACGGCCAGGCAGCTGCCATAAAAATAAAAGGAGAGACTGGACATACATAATTTAAGATTTTTCATAAGAGCCATGCCACGGTTTTCCCCAGCATCTGATGCAGAGCCTGAGA
Organism: Actenoides lindsayi; assembly: GCA_025331215.1. Taxonomy (NCBI): domain Eukaryota; kingdom Metazoa; phylum Chordata; class Aves; order Coraciiformes; family Alcedinidae; genus Actenoides; species Actenoides lindsayi. The sequence continues at coordinate 12,737 of WTSP01023001.1, forward strand.
CAAGGCAGCCCCAAAAAAGTGGTGAAATGCCAACGGCAGCCTTGTTCCTGGAGCAAAGCCCCTGGGCACGGCATCATCCTGCCGCGAGCAGAGGGACACTGCAGGCAGCAGATGGACAGGAACCAGCAAAAGGCAGTTTATTGGCATGTTAACATTCATTTCCAGGATTTGAAGTAACACAGTTTCCTTTCTTGCTGCATATGGAGGAGTTTGGGACTTCTATTTTAAATCATACTTTTTAAGCAGAAGTTTTTTTCTGAAGCAGAATTGGTAGCAGCAGTGCTCGTCTTCCACTCCTTAAGCTCGAATTTGGTAAACTTTCATAAAAGATAATCTTTTTAAAGTGATTTCAGCTGTATCACACTATTAAAACACTCGCAGAAAAAAATTAGAAACCAAAATAAGCTGCAGTCAGTTGGGTAATTTCCCCCCGCTACGTAACTTCGTGTTGAGGGACAGTTTCACGGAAAAACTTTTAAGGGCAATAATTTTCAGCTGGTGCTGATTCATCGTCTTTTGCCATTCCAAGACTAAGCTGTGGATTCATATTTGATGAGACATTTGGCCTTCAAACGCATTACAGCCACTTTTTTCCTTCCTTTTTTTTTTTCATTATTTTTTTATTTTTGCGTGAACAAGATCCTTTGGTCCAGCTGTCACAACAGGCAAGCGCTGTTTACATCAGGGTTTTCTTTTTTTGGACCAGATCTGTTCAAATAAAGAGGCAACACATGTAACTTCCAGCTCTGCATGCCCAGGGAAGAACACAAAAGTCAAGCCACCTCCTGCGTCGTTGCTCTTCTTGTTTAGACACTTCAGGGTCAGTCACTGGCCTTGATTATACTTCTGTCGTCCTTTTGTCTGACTGGGATGGCGCTGTTTTAACAAAGGCAGCTTGGCCACCTTGCCAACAGAGTGAAGCCCAGCTCCTTTCCCAGAGAAGGTTGCTTTCCATCCTGGTTACTCACTGTGATGTGGACTATTCGTGTGGATTTTCCCCTCTTTGAAACCAACAGGTGAGATTTAAACACATGGGATTGAATCCCGTGAATAAGGAGATGCTATTCTGTGTCACAGTCCTGCTGCAGAAGAGGAACATACTGTAAATACAATGGTTTTCTCTCTATTTTTTTTTTCCCAAGGTTGGAATTTCTCCAGAATAGGTTAACTGCTCCACAGAAAGCTGGGTGCTTTTTTGGTCAATCCCTTCAAATGACCACTGTGTAATTGGAGGGCTCCCGATGGAGAATCACATTATTATCCTTTTAATTTCCTTTAAGTAACCAGCATTAGGAGGGATATTAAAAGAACTTGATGTTTAGCTCTTAACTTTAACTAAACTTGCTCAAACAAGTGTATTAAACGTGTCCCAATGGTGTTTCCAAATGGATATTTTTCTCCCCGAGCTGTAACTGATGGTGTTTTTCCTCTTTATCCTCAGGGATTTTTCTGCTTTGCTCTGGCCTTCTGCGGATTGCTCCCAGCTGCCTGCTGGAGATACACACACAGCACCAAGGTAAGTGGCAGCGGGTAGGAAATGCCACCAGCATCTCATCAGCCAGAGCTTTTTTTTCTTTTTTTGATAGGAACTATTTCTCCTATAAAGGGACATCTGGCGGTAATTAAGCCGCCCAGGCTGAGGTCTCTCAGATGCACGCTCTGCCGCGTCCGTCCTTTGCGAGAACGGGGCCGCCTTCGTTAGCTGCCTCGCCAATGGGGTCATCTGAAAGGAGAAGCCATGGAAACCTTCACGCAGGGCAAACGCGGTGGCCTGAAGGCAAAACAGAATGCAAGCCTCATTTCAAACAGCTTGGGGATTTTTTTTTTTTTCCCCACCGATGTTTTGTTTTGTTTTAAATGAGATGCTTGACTTCTGAAAAGTCATTTCCAGCCAGCTCTAGTTCCTGCTAATGTCAATGGGGAGCCTCTATTCAAAGGCAGTGTCAGGTTGTGACTGTTCAGGTTGTCTCTAGCAATGGCCAGGAGAAACACCCAGGAGCTGTGTTTGTTAACCAGCAGCAGTGGTACAGGAAAAACACCAGTGTGAAAAATGGTGGATTGATTTGCTGTCACACTGGACCAGAAAGAGAAGGGTGGATGAGGTGGAATTTGTAAGAAAGTTGGAGTTTAAATAGTTAACCCAGAGCTTGCTGGGTGCTGTGGCAGATGGATGGTGTTGGAGATTGTCCTGGTTTCACTGGGACAGAATCCCAGCCCTGCCATGGTCTGCAGGCCATTAGCAGCTTGGAGTCAGCCAGAGCAGGTGCCCTGAGTTGGCTCCAGGTGTATCCCAGATCAGAAACATCACACTCAGTATAAATGGGGAGGTTTGGGGGAGAGGGAGCTTCTCCTGCTCCTCCTCTTGAGGGTTGCTACCTTTGGAGGAGCTCACTTGCTATTTTGCTTTTGAGGATGCTTTCCCAGTTACTGAGACCACTGAACATTCATTAGGGTGAGTATAATTTTGCATACTTTATACTGATATTGGTATTAGTTTGGCTGTTTCATTAAATCCATTTTTATTTCAGCCCATAGGTTTCCTCTCCTTTTCCCAATCCCCCTTGTCTGCTGGGGAGGGGTCACTGGGTGATAAAACAGCTGCTGTAGTTTGGCCCCAGATATGGGCTAAATGTGGACAGAGGTGGAAGGTGCTGGGGAAATTGAGGTGTGCAGAGTTGCTGAGGGTGCAGGGGCTGGGGTACCCCTGGCACCAGGGTAGCATGCTGCTGGGGAATGTAGAGTTGAGCTTAATGTTTAGGAGCTTAAAGAAGTTTAGACTTGAAAACTTTTGCAAGCCAGGAGATTGGGGGTCCTTCCTGCAGCAAAGCACAGCAGGTTCTCTCAGTGGCTTACTCCTCTTGATCCAATAAATAAATAAAAATTTTCTTCATAAAGAAGACATCTCTTACAAAAAATCATCTGAAATGGAAAACCTCAACACTTGGTTGAAAAATTGTTTTGATGATTATTTTCAAGAGGCAGTAAACAGAAATGTTGTGTGAACACGATGAAAGCAAGGTGCCCTTTTTGCCTTCCTGTCTCATTCAGAGCCCCATTTACAGCACTTTTTAGAGAGAAGCAACACAGGACAGGCAGAAAAGAAGAGTTATTTGTAAATATTTTATATTCCCTGGTCTGGGCACTGTAAACAAAATGTGGATCTTCTCATTTCCCATTCTTTTCTGCTTTTGTGACTGTCTGTAGCTCCTGAATGAATTCTTTTGGGCAGATGCATGTTGTTGTTTCAAGTTACTTGCAGTCCAGATAGGCTCAGTGTCACCATAGTCCTTACTCTTGAATAAAGCTTGTTCCTGAGCCCCATCCTCACTTGCTGCACCCAACACTCCTCCTTCACCTCTTGTCCCATCAAGCTCTCACACCTATAACTCCAGAAACACCCCAGCCTCCAAACCCCTATGAAACTCCAGTGTGCTTCTCTGCCTGGCTCGAGTCATGTGAGAGAGTCGATCCCTTTCCATGTCTGACCTAGCACAGACAAGGGTCTTCACGAGGACGAGGAGCACGTGGGGTTGCCCTCCCTGTGGGCCAGCTGGACAAAAATGTGGTCTTGGTAGGAAAGTGTCACAAACCTGTCTGAGGAGCAACAGAGGTGGTGCACTCACCCCCACGTGAGCACCTTTGCTGGAACAGCCATGGTAACTGTAGAAACAATCAAGTTTTTCTGAGGATTTTCAGCCACATCAGGAAGTCCTGGTGCCTGAAGCCAAAGAGCTGAGTCTTGTTTTCCAAAGTTATTTTTATGGCAGCTCCTTTCCCACAAACCATTGCCTGTTTGGGTGAGGTCTGTTAGTCATTCCCAGCATGGTCAAATGCAGCTGGGATCTGGGATGTGGAGAAGGACATAAGGGAGTCTTATGCCACATCTCTGCAGCAGCTTAGAAGATCCTTCCAGCAGCCCTGTGACCCTGGCCCCATAAGCCAGTCAGGATGGCAGCGTAAATCAGCAAAAATAAAATCACTTCTACATGAAAGGAGTTTTGCAACAGAATGAGCTTTTTAATTACAGGGATTCATTCACGGGTAAGCATCAGCTTAAATCTGATTCCCAGGGAAAACTTGAAACTGGTGCAAATTGTTGCCCGTAATTCTTGTGTAAAGGCTTTTGGATGGAGAGGTTGCTTGGATTTGCTCTGGCTGCAGTGATAGGGCAGTCTCTTATTTAGCAAATGGTTTCTCAGGTTGCAGGGTGATTTCCCAAGGAGGTTTCACCAGTGGCTTTCAGCTTTGCATGTGTAGAAAGGCTTCAGCCTCCTTGCACTGCTTGTGCTTGGACAATAAACAGGAGGATTTAGGGCTTTATGGGCAGGAAAAACAAGCCACCCATGCACACCCTGGTTCTCCTGTAGTGTTTCTCTGCTTGAAACTTTCTTCCAAGGAATGTGTTTGCCCTCCCCTCCTCATGCTGGGCAGAGGAAATGGAGTCTTTTGTGCTTTGTTAGTGAGCAGAGTGGTACCTCTTGAGATGGTGGTTTTTCTAACAGGGCTTGGGGTACAAAACGGGGATTAGCAGTTTCAGCTGCCAAATAATGAGCATTGCTTCACCTGGGGCCTGCTCTTCAAAAGAGCTGCTTCCCAGCTCGCTTCCCTGCATATGGGATCAGTACAGGTCTCCTGCCTGCAGGTCTTTGTCCCAGCCAGCACCTTTGCAAAACCAGATGCAGCATTGCCTGTGTGTCCAGGAGGCAAATCCCATCTTTCTATATGCAAAACCATCATGTGTGTCCCTTGTTTCTTGCAGGTACATAAGGAGGGACTGAGCACTTCCCAGGTAATCCCTTAAATGGGATTGTAGGAGTCCTTCTAGTGGCAAAACGAGTCTGCGTTTTATCCAGGGTGCATTTGTTGCTGTTGTCACTGGTGTGTGTTGGGGCAAACTTTCACAGGGTCTAGTCTGTCTCATCTGAAGGCAATGTTTAAATGCAGGCTTAAGTCCTAAAGATTTTAATAGGACATAAACACAAGCTGAAGGTGTGTTCAGGTGGTTTCTAAAACCAGACCTGAAGCATACAGGTAATTTCCTTTTGGTTTTTGATTCAGTGGGGCTGGATCAGGATTGTAGCTGCTCAGGGAAGGGGATCTTTCAAAAACAGTTTCAAAAAGCAGTGATTTGGTTGTGAAAACACCGTGAATAATCTAATGCCCTCCTTGCTCTGGCCGCTATTCTGCCAGGCACAATCACTTTAAGATGAGCACTGGGCTTTTCCCAGTCTCTGAAGTCCATGAGAAAAAGAGAAGGGGGGAAAAGAGAAAAAGGGGGTGGGTGTGGGGAAACCATCCCCCTTCCTTACTGTTTATAATATCGTGACTCTTTCCCAGTGTTTATGTTCCCATCGCACAATGAGGGCCCACTCCCCCCGGGAGACGCTGCTCTCCTTTGTCTGAGGCACCACAGCGGCATTCTCGCTCGGGGGCTGGCTAATTTATCGCTGCCCTGATGATGAACCCGCATGGCCCCGTTCCTGATGCTTCCTGTGGCAGAGCGTTCGCTGGAGCTCCTCTCTCCAGCAGTGTCAGCCATGGGACCTTGAGGCCACTCAGGATGGTCATCGTGGCACATCCAGCCTTCACGTGGCTGTAGGATGCTCAGTGCTGCAGAGTTCACAGAATAATAAGGGTTGGAAGGGACCTCGAAAGATCATCTAGTGCAACTCCCCTGCCAGAGCAGGACCACCTAGAGCAGGTCACATAGGAACATGTCTAGGCAGGTTTTGAATGTCTTCAGAGCAGGAGACTCCACAACCTGGAGCAAACCTGGTTTGCTACTCTTTCTTCTTTTATGTATTCCCTCAGTAATTTTTGCCTGGTCCTCTTGCAATACCAGAAAGTGTGAGGAAGTGGGTATATTTTGTCTTTATATATAGATACTGGGTTAGGACAAGAGGAAGTGGCCTCTTGTGCCAGGAGAAGTTTAGGTTGGACATGAGGAACAATTTCTTCCCCACAGGTGTTGTCAAGGGCTGGCCCAGGCTGCCCAGGGCAGTGGTGGAGTCCCCATCCCTGGAGGGGTTTCAAAGCCATGGAGATGTGGTGCTGA
>WTSP01023002.1:0-54791 GCA_025331215.1 Actenoides lindsayi
ATACACCTATAAAACATTTTTATATATAAACATATATACTTATATTTTGTTGGTGTATATATGTCTTAATATACTTTCCTGTGCACTTCACTGAAATATTTTTACCAAAACAGAAAAAGCTATGTCAAAAAAGTGACAGGAATAGAAACTTTAAGTAATGATAACAAAAAATAATTAAACACATGGGGTAGCTCCTATTTCAGAAGGACTGAAAAGATTGCAGAATATAACAGACAACAAATGGAAGATATCAGAGAGTATACCACAATAAAAGATATTAAAAGCTAAATAATGATTAAAGGTTACCCTTTCTTGCAATGCCAGCACAAGGAGCTGCTAAATAAAACCAAAGAACTAGATATAAAATTGAGACAGAAATCTTTGATTGATATCACAAGTAAGTAGTAATAATCCTTGCCTTATATATATCACTTAGATCTAGTAATTGGCCAAATAAACTAAAATAAGAAAAGCTGAGGCATTTGTATGGTTAGAAAAACCACAGTTATGGTATATAAAGAATCAGGGCAAGACTCACGTCAGGGTTTAGAAACCCATATGCTATGGGCAAACTCTTCTATAATAGTTTATTACATTTGATAATTTTGATTTTCAAAAGTACATCAAAAGCTGTACCTTTTTTCAGAAATAAAAAATCCACATTCGGTTACATGGAGTTCATTTTAATGGTAAAGACATTAACATGTTAGTGATGTCAACAGGATTAAAGAAATTACCAAAAATTAAGCAACCATGAATGGTCTGTTTTGAAACCATGGTAACAGGTATAGAGAATGTTGTGGTATCCATTGTGTAATCCATTGTGTGGTCAAGCTATTGTTTGAAACAGATTCAAACAGGAACTGTAGCCAGACATGAAGTTAACCAAAAACTTGGTGGTGGCTGATGGATGGAGAAATATCCTCTAGTTACCTTAGCAAATTATAATTCTAAAAATTACACCTCTAGAAGGAGATTATATTGAAATGTAAGACTACCTTAGTATACTAAGTCAGATGGGAGTCAGGGCATGCATGAACAAACTTTTCTTACGTAAGCAAAGATACCAAATCATTCACTTTCGGGTGGCTTCTTCTTTGTTAATATATAAAAAGCTCAGCATGTTTCTTGAAAGGGGTGCTGGCTACTGTTAGATACCTGGCACCCCATTCTACAGCATAAAAATAAGGACAAATATCTTAACTCAGTGTGTTAATTGGCATCTTGCACACTAGTTAAATAGTCCCAGTTTAGGGATAACATTAGTACGGTGACTAATAATAAGTTGAACAAGTATGATCAGAAGAATGTCTACACAAAAATTAATAAATGAGAGTTCAGAGTAATCTCACAATACAAGCACAGCATAAAAGATTAAGCAAATAATCTAACCTGTTCACATTATTAAAAACTAGAGGATGCAAGCATTTTTTCACTTTTATTCTGAGTTTGAAAACAGGCATATTAAAAAGATATCCATCTAATTTTTAGAAGACATATGAATTGGACATAATTATCTGATGAAACACCTTGAGAATGTAAATTAACTTAAGACCATTGTTTCTTAGCTCCCAGTTTTACCTAGGGGACTATTTCTTCCCATTTCTTTAAAATCATGCTTAAGCTATGACACAGTGTAGATCTATTAGCAGCACTGTTAGATTTTGTGATTTGACAGTTTGCACCATTCTTATAAGTTAAGCTGCATCCTGTGTGACCAAGGAGTGATAGAATCACATACACAATCCATCAAGCTACAGACACCCTCAAGATTTATCCAAGCATGGTCATACTGAAGCCCAATTAAAGCACACAGAAATTAACTGGAAGCCCTTAGAAATAAAACTTCAAAAATAAATCATCTGAAGTTCGAAAGAACACTGAGTGTAGCAGGTGTTACAATCTACATTGCTATTAAACCCTTTAGCACTAAGACTTTATCAAGACAGCAATGAGATACATAAGATTTACTCCTTAGCTTTAATAAGACATTTTTAAGATCCAAGGAGTTAAGAATGGGACATATTTACATCTACCAGCATGCACAGGAATTGAGGAAAATATCCTCACAGAAAGTGACAGACACAACTATCACCCTCCCTTCTCATTCCTAATATTTTAATTCACTTTGGGGAAAACAAAAAAAAAAAAATTAAGGAAAAAATATAGTAATTGCAAGAATTTTTAATATTCCTATAGTAGGTACATTATTATGTTGTAGGGCCCTCCTTTCTTCCTTTTCTTTTGTTAACCTGAAGCATATGTTTCCTCCAATATTTAGATACTAACAGAACCGCACGTGATACCTGCTTCTTATTGCATGCTCCTTTTAACTGAGGAACCAAACCATCAATAATGTATACCGAGTAGTTAATTTTTTTTTCATAAACATAGGTTATTAATGTCAGATATTTTCAAACCTTTCAATGAACTGCTGCCCTTCATAAAAATTAGATAAATAGAAGTTTGATTCACAGCAAAGCCTGAAGAATTATTTTTCATTTACACAAATATACATCTTTGAATACTAACTATAATATTTTTAAAAATTCAATACTCTTCAATCTTGACAAAGAAAACAAGACAATGGCAGTTAAACAAACAAACAAACAAACAAAAAAACCCCACAAAACAAAACATAAATCATCCAATGCAGGTACTACGGTTACACATCCATATTTAAAGTCTGCCCAAGCAATTCTGTTCTTCAGAAGGAATCACTGCATGGTAATTAATTTGGCTGTTTGAGGATGCAAAGGGAACATTTCTTCTCATAACAGCTCTAAACTCAGCAGGCCTATAGAACATCAGTGGACCGTGGTTTTTAGTTTGATTAAACTTTTAAGCCCATACTACGTGGGGCTCACTAATGATAAGACTTGTAAAATGTCTATGCATGAAAGCAATGTGATTTGTTTGGAGGCAAACCAGATTTCAAATGTAAAATGATGAAAGAGCAGTTTTACTCATTGAAAAGATCATACTTGCTTTTTTAAACATACATATACGTGCTTACATCAATTGTTAAAATGCTCAAAAATATATAATTATGTTGTTCAGAGTGTTAAGCAATTATTACCAGTTTGAAGGCTTTGCTGCTATAACATGCCTAAGGCAAATACTCTCTGCATTCATGAATATTGGAAAGACTAAGTCATAAATCTATAATCAGAACATAAACATCTTTCAAGCTGCCTGTAGTCTAGGGGGGTTTACTAGTAGTAACATATATTTCATTGAAAGACTGATGATTTTATTTGCCTCTCTCCAATTTCATAATTTGTGCAGTATTTCTACCTGTAATCATCCACCCACACAATACTTTCTAAACTAATAAAGGCTATCAAGGAATGAAGAATGACAAGGACACTGTGTGTCCAGTGTTGTTCGCTCTCGGTGATGTAACTGCAATGGAGATTTTTGTGTTTTCCTTCAAAAGTGCTCATAAACCATACTTTTGGCTACGTCGACCAACAAATCACCAGGAGAAGAATAAATGTTTCTATATCATTAGAGCAATCTAAGTTTGTCAAACAGCGGTAATATTAGACAAATTTATCCATTCAAATGTCATCCCAAGAACATATAACAAATCCTAGAGCTCTAGTTTAGAGAGAGTTCCATTATACTCTTCCAGAGGAAAACAGCACTGATTTTTCCTCAGGTAAATTAGCTCTTACTGATACTACCTCTCAGCCCCAGTCTTCAGGACATCCTGTCCGGACCATTCATCTGACATACAGCTTAGCGTTGAAATCAAGCATTTTTTCTTTTGTCCTTGAAGGACTACTATTCAGTAATAACAGTTGATGGAAAATGACAAAGGGAAGGAAGGCTGAAGGAAGGAGGGAACAAACAAACCAAACAGTGCTAACCACTTAATCTTTCCTTTTCTGTATCAGTGAATGTGCTTTTCCTCCGAGAAAATGAAGCCCAGGAAAGGAAGTTAACAGCAATAGGCAGGAATCCACAATGCTTCCAACTGGGAGACATTGTCAAGACAGCATGCCTCATGTGTCTTTAGGCTGGCAAACAACAGAGCTTGATAGATAGCAACTGCAATCTTTCTCTTATGCTTCTCTCTGAACGGTGACACCAAGAACAGAGAGGTTCTCCTGAAGTTTCCTTCTGCTCCAAAATCACTCAATTCATAGGAAACTAAAAAAGCAAAATCCCTGTCCTGACTATAGAGAAACGAGTGCATGAATGTTCCATGAATACAGTAAGAATGTTAGTGCTTTGGCAAACAGAGTCAATTAAAAAGCAAGCAGCTGTGTGCTGTCATCCATATGATCTTCAGGGGATCTAGGAACTTGTTTATATTATCCTGATTCTCCTTATATTGTTTATGAGGTACTTTCTTCCATTTAGTCCCAAATAAAATTCTTTAAACATGAAGAAAGATATGCCTGAAAGGCTCATTTCTGGTAAGCCAAGGATCATACACAATACAAAACACCTAGAGATTTATGGGAATTTCAATGATTTATAATAATTCCTACTTATATTTCATAATGCACACATGAAGGTCCTCCCTGAACTTGGACAAGCTCGAGACTTTAATCCAGCCAATGACCATGATACACTGGATCTCAGTACTTCTGCTGCTGTAAAAACAAGGAAGCAGACAAGGGAAAGCTGATTTTTAAAGATCTGAACAATTCAGGTAAAGAGTTTTGGCTTCGGCTCCTCACAACAGAACATGCTGGTCCTCTGGTATAAATTATGCATGGTCTGCTCCTGCTTGTAGATCTGCAGAACTCAAGAGGTCCCAGAGGGAATGTGTGCTTACAGGCTACAGCAAGAAGTGCTAAGAAATGGGGGATGAGTTAGTAATAAATTGTCATTCAAGCTGAACAGAAGGTAAGAAAAGAAAAGAAGAAAGAAAAAAATGAGTATGTCCTTATGAGATATAAAGAACTCAGAAGTCTGTTAAGCGGCATTTTATATGAAACTGCAAGTTTCAGAAATTAAGACATGTTCAGAATTCAGCTCTATTTTAAACTAGTATTAGACAAGGTCTAATTTCACTAAATTTAATAGAGTTCCTTAATAATAAAGAGGAGAGGATGGAAAGGAAGAGTAATTCTTGATTTCTATACACATTTTTTATGAGTAAAATCTTTCATGAGAATGACAGCCTGGTACAAGAACAATGAAGATGCATTCTTTATGTACCATAAAGTCAAAATATGTAAATCTAGTTGTTTGGTTTTGCCTTTTATTTTCTGGATGGCGTACATCTTTTTTAGCTAATACTATCCTATATTCTGTTACCATGTGTCAGAGGCAGTGCTCATTTTAAGCTAAGAAAAGTCTGTCCTAGTTCAGCTTTAATATTGTTTTGGTTTTTTTCCCCGTGCCAATCTATAGTGTTTTCCTTTTAAGGACTGAGGTAGTGACATACGTTGGTTAGAGAACATAAAACAATGGCATTAAAAAGACTTAGAAATCAGAAAGAAATGAAGAATGGAATAACTCAAAGCTAAAAGGCAAAATAACAAATGTTATCTCTAGTATTCTATAAAGGAAGTAATATTTTTGAAGCCTGATTTCATTTAAGGTAGAACACTGATTCCATGACTTTTTACAATAAAAGTTGTATTAGGTCAAATCATTACATGTTCAACATTCTACCTAAACACAACAGGTTATCTTTCAAAACTGGTCTTTATAATTTAGCACGAAGAGTCATAGACTACTTTTAAAGATAAATGCACATGAGCAACTGGTAGAAGAAGCATTGAAAACAAAGTTGCAATTCCAAAAATTTATCTAGTATACCTAAAAGTTTGGTTTTCCTCATCAGAATTTTCTGATTAGTCAAGCTTATTTCTGGCCCAATACTTCTAGTTCATTCTCTCTTCTCGTTACTGGTTCAATAGCTCAACATATACATACATTCTCAATACCTTATTAAACAACTGCTTATGGAATTTACAATCTAGTGACCCGAGAGTTACTTTATACTTCTGCATACCACCACAAAAAGCCTCTGAAAGCTTAGACTAACAAGAACATCTATTCATTTGACTTCTGCAATTATCTACTGTTAACTGTCCTGACAGTCTTCCTTACATTACTTTTAACACAACCCAATTACATTCTGAGATTGCTGGAATCTATATAAGTACTGCCCCACACACAAGTGAACCATGGGAGGGGAAAATTAAACATTTCCTCATTCTTTCCAAAACAAAAACAAAAGTAGGGAGAAAACTAAATATGACCTTCTTTGATAGCACATCTGCTGATATTCAGCTGCATGTTCTCTCATGCACAATTATTTTCAGAAGCAGGGGTTGAATCTCACAATTATCATTCAGAATCCTGGCTTGTATCAGAAACAATGTGGCCAGCAGGACTAGGGAAGTGATCATCCTCCTCCACTTGGCACTGGTGAGGCCTCACCTTGAACACGAGATTCAATTTTGGACACCTCACTCAAAAAGGGCATTTAGGTTCTGGAGTGTGTCCAAAAAGGTGCAACAAAGCTGGTGAAGGATGTAGAGAACAAGTCTTATGAGAACTGGTGAGGGAACTGGGGTTGTTTAGCCTGGAGAAAAGGAGGCTCAGGAAAGACTTTAATGCTTCCTACAACTACCTGAAAGGAGACTGTAGCAAGGTGGGGGTCGGTTTGTTCTTCCATGTAGCAAGCAATAGGATAAAAGGAAATGGCCTCAAGTTGCACCAGGGGAGGTTTAGATTGGATATTAGGAAAAATGTTTTCACAGGGTTGTAAAGCACTGGAACAGGCTGCCCAGGAAAGTGGTGGAGTCACCATCCCTGGTAGTATTTAAAAGATGTGTAGATGTGGTGCTGAGGGACATAGTTTATTGGTGACCTGGCACTGCTGGGTTAATGGTTGGATTCGATGATCTTGAAGGTCTCTTCCAACCAGAATGATTCTATGGTTCTATAATAACCAAATTCCGTGTTCAATAACTGATTTGCAGCACCTAAGAGTTACATTTGTATTTCTGCAGGAAAACTTGGGGCAGAACAAGGGTCCAACCTACAGTAAATGAAATTTTGAGTTTTTAATTGCTCAACTTCTCATCTGTCGTAATCAGCCATTGAGAGTCAAGAGTCAATACAAAATTCATAACATTTTCATGTGAAATCAAGGGCTAGGGAAATGTAAGAAAAATCAGAAGCAGACATGTGATAAGAAGTTCAATATAAACTGAGAAATAACACAGTCACGAGGCAGCCTGGAATGCCACAGCATTAGTATCAGAATGGACTACGTATCCAAAGAAGGTGAGGCTTTATAAGAAATGGGTGTGACATCAAAGAACTGGTTAAAGGAGAAGCTAGGTGATTTCAATAGGATTTGAAAAATGATTCTTAGGAAGCAGATTAAATGACTGAATCTATTTTATACGTAAGTACAGTTAATTGGTGGATGTTTTCAAAGGATTTGCTATTGCTGCATCTTTCAGATGTAGAGGAGTCACAAGAAGGAGAAAATAAAGTTTTGAGAACATGCTAGGATGAAGGTAAACAGAGTGGTATGACTTGAAATGAGATTAATGATTAGAAACCTGTGAAAAATATAAAGAAGTTGCTTAAAAGATAATGTAATCAGATTGGAACATTAAAAGAATAAAAATAGTGTGGGGTAATAACTGCTTTCAAAAGAGAACAAAATGCTTATTAGAGAAAAATAAATAAAAGCTCCTGCTGAAGAGCTGCATTATCAAATAAAGGAGTTTGAATTTCCTTGAGAATGGAATTAATAGCTGTCAACATCTGTTACTATAATTATTGCTTATTACCTGTGTTACAATAGTGCCTGAGGCCCTAATTAAAGTTCATCCCCCATTATGCCAAATACTTATAAATACATGATAAAAATCCCAATCCAAAGACTACCGAAGGATTTAGATAAACGGGGGAAGAATTGTGATCTCTCTTATATGCTTAGGGAATGAAAAGACAGAGGTTAACTGTGACTCCATGTTGAACAGTGGGATTTAGATGCCTAAATTACTGAAGTGCTTAAGAAAACTTTACCTAGTGCATAAGAGAAAACAACACAACACAGGGGAAAAATGATTCAGTCTGATTTATTTCCCAGCTGTTGAGATTGAATTAATACAATGGCTGGATTTTTCTCTTTCACTTCTGAAAGCAAGATTACTAAGTATTCCTCTACTGATCAAGAACTGGGACACAGGACAAAGAAGGGGTCAGGTTTAAAACATCCCTGTGTATGGGGGATTATAATCAGGATAATTACCCTTACATTTGACAAGCATTTTAGGCGCACAAGAGACAAGTTTGCAAAAGAACTTTCAGCAAGCCTCCAAAATTTGAGGAAAACTGTAATTTAAAACCAAGTAAGTGTAGCTATAGAAAGAGGCCTTTATGAAAGCCAACTTGGATAAATTTCAGAAGCTAAGGGAATGGAATTAGTCTTCACTTACACCCTATCACAATAGAACATTATGCACTGTAACAGGTAATGTAGAAGAGCTCCATTAAACCAGACTGCAAATAGAAATTATCTTTAAATTATCCACAAATACTGCCACAAGATAGCTGTCGAAACACATATTTTTGAGGAAGTATCCCATCAGTTCCTAAAAAGGGAGATTTCTTTAGAAGTACGAAAAATTAATTTAGGAAAAAATAAATAAATTATGTTTTCAAAAGTAACTAAGTTTAATTTAATTTTGGAAGTGTATAAGTGTTTTTTTAAATTCCTGTGCTCCTCATTAAGCAAAAGAACATTGGTAACTAGAAGCCTAAGGTCTCATAAATGAGGACTGAGCTCCTAATACATGGACTGTGGAAGGTGATTGGGCACTAACAGAAATTTCCAATTTACTATACCTCCTAATTTGATCAGGAGAGTTAGATCCTAAATATATACATATATATGCATAATAATTCCTGTCTGCACTTCTAAGAAGCCAAGTCAAAAATTTCAGATCCTCAAAAGCAACTGTATGTATTGATGATGGGCTAAACATTCCTTTTTTAACTTCCAGATCTGTGAATGGAGTTCATGAACCAGAGCTGGATGCCTTAGTACAATGTAAAGTGAGTGGAGATATTGGTGCCCAGAGATAGAATTCACAGTAACCAGCTTCCTAAAAAGGGAAATTCATAGGCCAGCTAACAAACAATTTCTTAGATTGAGATGATGTGTAATGTTGCCTCCCTCTTTAAAATGGTTAAGTACAGCCCAAATCATGTCCTTCTGTGACAGTGGAATTTGCAGCCTGGAATCCCATCAGCACTTAAACTCCTTTGATTATGGAAAATTGTTTCACTTGTATTTTCATTTAAAACCTGTCTGTCAAATGAGGAGGAGGAGGAGAAAGGAATGTTAAAATAGACTGGAGATTATAGCAGTTTCTAAGGAAACCAAAGTCAATGCCCTCCTCATGCAAAATGAGCTGAAATTCATACCTCCCACCTCTCACCTCCCACAGGAGTGCCCCCTCCACAACTCACCTAGGGCTAGGGCTGGACCTGGGCCTAGAGCTAAGACAGACATCAAATACAGCAAGTACAAAGCAGATGCTGTATGGTAACTGTCCAGGTACATACTCTCTAATCCCATTATAAAATCCTTTGAGGCTATAATCCTATCGGTTTGAGTTAATCATTTGAGAAAAAGCTGTATCTGCTACTGTTGTAACACATTTCAAATAAAAGCAAAGATTAAGGAAAGCCTAACAACACACAGAAAGGGATCAAACAGTGGGGGAAAATCACAGTAGCAGAGGAGCTGTAAATGTTATTCTTGGAAGATCATGTTGATTAAAAATAAAAAAAAAAACCTCCCACAACCTGGGGAAAAAAAAAAACCAAACCAAAAAACCTGAAAAAAACCAAAACACATTACAAATAAGAATAAGACATTTTTACCAGAAAAAAAAAAAAAGTGCTCAAAGAAGCACTGGAAGAAGAGATATTTGTGATTGTATTTTATATATGCTGATAGAGGTTTCATTGTTGAGTTAATAACTGAGAAACTGAAACTCGAACAAAGCTGAAAAACCTTACATTCTATTGTAGACATATTAAACATTCCCTTATCAAAAGTAAATTGTGCATTTAATATGGAAAACTGGTTTTTAAAATAGTTGAAATGAATGGATCTACTTTAAAATAAGTGCTTGGGTTAAAATTACACATACTCTGTGTAGAGTTGTGATCAAAACATTAATTTCTAGAGCAGCAGCAGAAGAAATGCACATGCTGAAGTTAAACAAAGCAAAACAAGAACAGATGTCCCAAGACACTGGGCATATAAAGAAATATGAAGCTGTGAGGTGGACCATGAGGACACGGAAAGTACGAAAGCAGGAGACAAATAAAATGAAGCAAGGTATGAAAATAGTCCAGAATACAGAGAGAAAAAAAAATGAAAGAAGAACCATAAAAGTTAAGCATGATAATAACTCACAGGCCTCTATGAGTTGATGGTAAATGTCATACCCTTACAAGTATCACTAGCTGTGCATTAATAATTGCTGGCCCCCAAAAGCAGGCAAATGCTAACCCACTTACACCCAAAACAAATACATGAACAATTAAATGTTTCAGCCTGAATTAGAGCTGATGATTTATAGAAGCTTGAGGGAAAAGATGGAGACTGGAGCCTGAGGAATGAGCAGTTGCACATCTGCAAGTGATTGCAGTAAGTGCCAGTTCTGTTTCCCAAGCGTGGAGTGTTTGTGTGATAAAGCTGGAACCCAGTTACTTAAACAGAATTTGCTGCATGACCAAGAGTGTGAAATGCCACAGCATCACTTAGATATAAGTATTGTCACTACTTCTGCAGCAATCACTAAGTTTATACAAGGACCTACTGAAATTCACTGGAATTCTCACTTCTATATGCCTTTTATCCTATTATTTTTGTGTATGTCAGCCCCAAGTCTATTCTATTCTTGCCTCTGAAATTTTCTTACATTCCTTGGAAAGCAACCTTCTTCCTTAGAAAGTCAGCTTATTGGTACACATCTCTTTAATGACTAGGCTCTTAAATACAAAACTAGCAGGGTCTGTAAATAGCATCTACCAGTCATTGACCAATAAGATGCTTCACATAAAACAAAGGAAAGGTCAATGGAAATATGTTCTGAGAGTTGGGAAATGCATTTTTTTTAGCAAGGGAGAAGTGTAATTTCCTATTCTTCTAGTACTCAGTGTCAGATCTGGCATTTGCTTAGAATGTGTTGAAGTATGACAAACTGCCTTATGGAAACAGCCACACATACAAGACCTTTGGTAATTACAATGTGTAAAGTGTGCCTAGAAATTTCTGATTAATAATCACATGAGTGTGCTACATTTTGTTTTCAAAGCTAATTTGCCAGCATTGTTACAGCACCTGCTGTACACTGATGAATGCTGATTGCTGAGTTAATCCATATCATGGTAACCTGACATCCAAAATGCCCTGACATCAGCTGCACCAATGCCCATGAACAAGCTTGCATGTGCATTTTTCTGTAATAACCAGGAAAACACAACTCAAGGTCATTACTGTTACAGTTACTGAAACCTCAGGGATAAAAAAGAAAAATAAAGTTTCAAAAGCAATGAAGAATGGAATGAAAAATATATTTAAATGTAAGCAAGGATTTTCATTCGCTCTAAAAGTACATGAAGGTATTCATAATGTTAAATATTGTTCTTAGCTTAATATATAAGTAAATCTCTCTTATTGTTGACTGAGGGTGTCTGGCATACTGAGAATGTTTAGTTTGTCATTTTTTAGCCTGAAAGAAGCTTAGAGGTGGTAGCTGCTGCTTCTACAAGTAGGTTTACAATATCCACATGAGTGTACTTGCCCATACAAACAAAAGAATGTATAGACTAGTTCCTTCTCCACTCTCAGTGTAGTGGACAAGATGCCAGGGACTCTGCAAGCAGTATTAGGTACCTTGCCAGTTTCTGTTGTGACTGTTTGAAATGTTGTTTCAAAGTGGACTAAAATCCTCTTTGCTTCTGGAAGAATAGGCATACCCCTGGGGACATCAAAAGCCTTTCTCACCTGACCGGAAATGAGGTTAATTTCTAGTTTGCTTAGAAATAAAGAATCAGTAACACAAATGTTATACAGTGTTGTTTACAGCAAGAAACAAGAAAATACTCATTAACTACAAATGTTCATTGAAATCAGGCAGACCTTTCCAGATCTTTATCCCATTATCTCCATCTTCATTTATTTTACATGCTCTAAATTTATTTAATAATATCAACAGAAAAGGAATCATTAAACTAGGATAAAGATCTTATATTTGAAGATGTGTTTTCATAAGTTTCTTGTAGAGATGTTAATGTTGTAATACTTGGAACATGGATTATTCAGTTTAAGAGTATTTTGAAGTTTTTCCTCATCTTCACTATTTCAATTTAATACAATGATTGTAATACCTCTGAACTATTTAGATAAGAAAATAATTGTTTTGCCCTTTTTAGATCTTATTATGAAATAACATTTCTGAAGAACAAATAATAGACCGCTCTACTAAAAGATCGAAATAAAGCAGCAAATCAGACACTGAATCTGCAAATTTAAAGTCATAATTTGTTATAAATGCTAGCGTTGCTGATGAAACTTCTAAGATCACAATAATTAATAGACATTAAGGAACTCCATCTGCTTCAAAACATTATACATTACTGTGCAATATGAAGACCAAAACCTAATTAAATAGCTACCAGAAAAAAAAGGGAGAGTTTGTAAACAGCAACAAGGGGGGGGGGTGGGAGGAAAGTTTGTAAAAATAAAATATAATAAAAAAATTAAAACATGAGTTATCCCTTAGAAAAAAATAATACAAGATATTAAACAGAATTATTCAGTTTCCAGCAAGAAACCTAAAAAATAGCTAACATGTTACAGTGAAAGTTGGCTAAGAAATTATCATTAAAACTCTCTTTTGTGAATTACTAATCATTCTTAACAAAAACTTTTTCAATAACATAGAATTTTTAATGAAAGACCCATCAAGAAAACTTTTACAAGTTTGTAAAGGACATTTTCCACAAAAAAGTTCAGCAATTAAAAAAACTGAATTGCTTATCAAGCTCTTCAGCTGGAATATTTGCAGCTTCCCCTACCACTCACAGGTAAATGTTTTGAAACTAGAATAAATACTTGAGGCAGAGCTATTTTTTCTGATAAAATATTACTAAGAATTTCTCCAAGTAAAAGGGACAAGAAAAAAATCTCAAACAGTTCTGACTGATGTGTAAACCAGCTTTTATCCAATACTAATTGAAACAATAAACATTTTCATTTGGCTTTTTGCATTTTCTTTTTTTTTTTTTTCCATATAGATACTAGTTACTTACGTTCTGCTGAATAGAAATGTACGTAACTTTTTAATCTCATTTCCCATAGATGGAATTAAAAAAAAAAATAAACCAACTTCCTGTTATGTTGCCCAGCTTTTACTTGATGCAATATTTTCTGTATAAAATATTTTTAACAAAAAATGTTACAAAAATGTCTGGAGTGCTGCCTGTGAAATGATAATGCTACCGCTCTCTCAACTCATCCAACTCTTCATCCCGTGAAATTATTTTACCTGCATTTCACATTATCATCACTGCTATAGAGCTTTGCTTTGCAAAGAGAAATATCCAAAGGTACTATGTTTTCTCACACAGTTGAAAAATCAGCATCCTGAGTACACACCAGACCTTACATGCTGCTTCTATCGCACACAAATGCCCTCTCCGTGTCTTTTTTTTCTTCCCTGGTGTTGGATAGCTAAGGGGTCCTGTAAAATGTATGGCTTAGTCTGCCTCTGAAAGCTGGTGCTGTGGCACCTTACAGATTTATGTCCTGAAAGATCTGCATAGAACCTTCCCATTTTGCTTTGAGAAGCCTAAGTCTAGTAAGTTTTCTGCAGCTTCTCTGACCTTCTCTGTCTATTCCTTCTGAGCAAACAATTCATCTTCTTCGGTGCAGTGTGCAAGCAGAACTCTATTGAGCCAGTTGACTGGTGTCAGGGATTTCCCTAGCTGTCTACCCCTCTGCTCTTTCCTCCATGCTGTCACAGCAGAGAAATGACTGTGTGTCAGGATAAAGCTGGTATTTTGTGATGACGAGTACAAATTGAGTGGGAAAGAAAAAGAAGTTAGTGTGCTTGTGTGTAGGTTTTGAGGAGGGGAAAATCCTGACTGTTTGTAGAATGTAAAAGACCAATACAAGCTCTTATTTTTGTGTTGTCCAAATTAAATGTTTTGCTATATCCAAAATTACACTGTGAAATAGATTATTACAGTCTTTGAAATCATTTTATATCATTGTGGATCTTCCGAGGTTTTAAAAACAATGTAAAATTGTTTTTTCAATGAAACTAGATTACCTTGTTTGTGTAACATGGTTTTGTAGCTGTTGCTGAAATATGCTGCACATAACAAAGACAGAAAATATTTAGAGAGAGTATATTAGCTACATCACATATAAAAGGCGGTTGAATATGGAACCAAATCAACTCTTAGCTGAAAGAGCAATAGACCATAAGGGTCATGCCACTACAGTTAGGGCTCTACTTTAATAAACTTGAAAGATTATATATGTTTAAGGTATATATACTTGCTTTTTTGTCTATATGGCAAGTCACAAAAAAACTTGGAATGATCTGTACATTGTTTCAAAAACCAAAACCCAAACCCCACCACTGTCCCAAAAGAGAAGTCATATAAGGTGGTTAATATAAAGAACTAATATATCAACAATAACAGCCATGTGAAACCCATAGGTCCTCAGATTTACTAGAAGTTAAAGATTCCAAAGCCTTTTATAGCTCAAGGAGACAGATCATTCCTCTAACATTGTACTGCTCTCTGGAATTAAGTAACTCTACAATCCAATTGCAAAACTGCAGTTCCAAAGTTTTAGAGTATTAATAGTGAAAATACAAATCAGGGTAACAACCCTCTTCTCTCTAGATCATCTCTACAGTTCCCCATACCTCCTTGCTATATCTTTTTCTAATATTAAAATAAATGCACATGTACATGCTATTGATATGTATATTAATAAGCATACATCTTCTATACAAACTCATACTGAGAGCAAATATTATCTAATAATATTAGGCACTGGCTTCTAATGACTTAGACCAGATTGTGATCAGAACACAGCAGTAATACCTCAGGTGAATGTTTCATGTGCTATTGTGTTGACTCAGTATTCTGGAGCTGTGTCACACTTCATCTCTCCCATATGTAGGATGACAAATATAGGTGGCAAGAAGCGCAGGAGCTGAGGAGGGTTAGGATAGCAGAGCCACATTCAGCAGCACAGATCAAAAGGACAGCATTGTACAATAACACAGTGGTAGCAGTCAGATGCAATAGCCTATCAGTTGGCATCAGGCAGTATGAAGCATCACCATAGCAAGGTCCCGCACAGTATACAACAGGAAGAACTAGTTGTCAACACTTGCTAAGATCAGGAACCATGCGTTAATTATAATGACTAAGGAATGAATCATTATCCATTAATCCTCCTGGTGATGCTTAAGATTGGAAAAGCAAAACGACAACAAAAATGAGCATCCACATGAATTCAGTATCTTACCCATTGACACTTTGCAGAGAAATCAAAGCAGTTTTCAAACTGATGCAAAATGTGAATCCTTTCCCCTCCCTGGAATTCACATTTATATGGAGATTTTTAAGATCAAATCTATTCTTTTGATGATATGTCCAGATTAGACACAGCCTAGAAAAACATTTTGTCAAACTGAGCATCAAAAACACGAAAATGTTGGACATTTGGACAGTTGAATGTGTAAATATACAGCTAGTGTCACTGGAAACTAAGACTAAATTCTAGGACATGTGTTTCAAATACATTTTTAGCATGAGTAGAATTACAAATAAAATATGAGGGGTATACACCAGAAAGTCTTTATTCCATGTTCATAACCAGTGGGACAGGTATGTTTTCTCCAATGGAACTGCATTAAGATGTCTTTGACAGCACTCCTTCACTCTCACTTCTCTTTGCGCTTCGAAGAGCCACGCGCACAGCTTTTCCATCACAAGAGTTCATAGGGCACTCTTCAAGAATGGTAACTAAAATAATTTTGTTGAACCCACACATGCACACACACTCACAAACAAACTACCAAAACCATGTTATAGATTTACTTTCAACTTTGTTCATTTCAGTGATCTGGTTTGCAGAACAGTCCCACAAATAGAAGCGTGGGGAAAAATCAGAGAGGTGGTGAGCTATAAATGCAACAGGAAAGAGTAATCATGAGTAAGAGTCAGGGTAGAAATTTTTTTTTAAGATTTTTTTTAACCCAGGTTTATCATGGTTTATCCTGGGCTGCATCAAAGGAAGGGTAGCCAGCAGATCAAGCAGATCAAGAGAGGTGATTCTGCCACTCTACTCTACTCTGGTGAGACCTCACCTGGAGTACTCTGTCCAGCTCTGGAGCCCACAACACAAGAGGGCATTGAACCTGATGAAGCGAGTCCAGAGGAGGGCCATGAAAATAACCAGAGGGCTGGAGCACCTCTCCTAAGAAGACAAGATGAGGGCGTTGGGGTTGTTCAGCCTGAAGAAGAGAAGACTTCAGGGAGACCTTCTAGTGGCCTTCCAGTACCTGAAGGGGGCCTATAGGAAAGACGGGGAGGGACTGTTTACAAGGACTTGCAGCAATAGGACAAGGGGCAATGGTTTTAAAGAAGGGTAGATTTAGATTGGACATTAGGAAAAGTTCTTTACTATGAGGGTGGTGGAACCCTGGAACAGACTGTCCAGGGAGGTGGTAGAGGCCCCATATGTGGAGACATTCAAGTCCAGGCTTCACGAGACTCTGAGCAGCCTGATCTTGTTAAGGATGTCCCTACTTACTGCAGGGGGCTTGGACTAGATGACATTTGGAGGTCCCTTCCAACCCAGGGCAATTCTATGATTTTATCACCAAAGAAAATACAATGCATAACTCCATTTTGGGAATATATGCTTGCAATCATATGACACTTAATCAGATATACTAGAGGGAAAATCCACCCACTCTATTTGCCTTGAAAGTGTGACATCTGATGCTTGAAGTGAGGGGTGAGGGATTCAAATAACTCCTTTCCTTTACCCTATCCCATACTTTGTTTACCAACTTCTGCAGTATTTTATATAGAAAGTGCACTATTATTATCTTTTGTAATATTTTCAACACTGAATCTTTAAATGCTTGTACTTTTGTTTACGTGATGTGAAAAAAAACCCAGTTAATATCCATGTCATTACACAGAGGCTGAAATAAAATCGAAAGAAAATCTCTTCAGTGAAGCATTTATAAACACATGTTCAGTCTGCAGGATAAGGCCTCAACCCCTGGACAGATAACCTTGAAGAAAGGACCAGAGAGATGTGCAGTTTTCCACTGCAATTTAAGGATGAGTCCCCAATAAAGGAATTGTGTATGCAGCTGGAAGGTCTCCTCTGGAAATCTTTGTGCAGCGTACACAGTGGTGCCTTGTCATAAAACACTGAAAAGGCACTAGGTTGTGTCAATTCAACAGTCAACGCTACAGCTCAGACTGGCTTTCTGGACCACCTATGTTATACTTCTGCCCTCAAGCTGCAGGCTTCAATCTACTAGTGTCAAATGTGAACAAAATTCTATTAATTTAGATATATGTGATCTATTTCAGCAGAAAATATGAAATAAAGGCAAGCTGAAAAAGTGAATCACATTTAAAGTAGCACTGTCAACTAGATCTGCAAGTACATCTGCTTACATACCAGCCAGATTCTTATTACCAGCCCCAGCTGCCTGGCCCTTGTCCTGGCACTCACAGGATTACAGAAATTGTACGTCTCGTCTCATTACATCCACCAGATATAAACAACTTAACACTGCTCATGACCTGCATCTACAGCTGTGCTAAATGTGGCCAAGCTGAAATGGAAAGCATAAACAGAAACACAAGTTTTTGTATAACTAAAACTTAACAATTACAGAACTTTATGGATATATTACAGCTCCACTGAATCCTGGAATTGTTAACAATAACCTCAGTTATACAACACAATTTTCTCAAACATAGTGATGTGTAACAATGACAACCCTTTGCAGAACCATTTTATATGGAAACACATGAAACTTCAATCCTCAATTTTTCTTACCATCTATGTATTACAGGTAAGTCTACCAAAGAAATGTGAGCTACCATGTGTTGGGTTTGTGTCCGGGGGGTTTTGGTAGCATGGGAAGGGGCTATGGGCATAGCTCCTGAAAGAAAAATAGGGAAGATCCCTTGGCTCCAAGGTGGACCCAGCTCACAGCATTCTGCTGGGGAAGCTGGTGGCTCACAGCATAGACAGGTGTCTATGAATAGACAGTATAGACAGACTCTTCACTGGCTTAAAAACTGGCTGGACAGCTGGACCCAGAGAGTGGTGGTGCATGGAGATAAGTCCAGTTGGTGGCCGGTCAAAAGTGGTGTTCCCCAGGGCTCAGTATTGCAGCCATTTCTGTTCAGTGTCTTTATCAGTTATCTGGATGAGGGAATCGAGTGCACCCTCAATAAGTTTTCAGACAATACAAAACTGTGCAGGAGCACAGATATGCTTGAGGGTAAGAAGGCTATTCAGAGGGAACTGGACAGTCTGGACTTCTGGGCTGAGGCCAGTGGTATGAGGTTCAACAAGGTCAAGTGCTAGGTCCTGCACTTGTGTCACAACACCCCCATGCAACGATGCAGGCCTGGGAAAGAGTTGCTGGAAAGCTGCCCAGTGGAAAAGGACCTGGGGGTGCTGGTTGACACCCAGCAGAACATGACCCAGCAGTGTGCCCAGGTAGCCAAGAAGGCCAACAGCATCCTGGCCTGTATCAGAAACAGTGTGGCCAGCAGGAGAAAGCAAGAGATGGTGTCACTGTACTTGGTACTGGTGAGGCCACACCTCAAGTACTGTGTTCATTTCTAGGTCCCTCACCACAAAAAAACCACTGAGCTGCTGGAGCAAGTTCAGAGAAGGGCAACCAAGATGGTGAGGAGTCTGGAGGACAAGTTCTATGAGGAGAGGCTGAGGTACTTGGAATCGTTTAGTTTGGAGAAGGGGAGGCTGAGGGGAGACTTTATCACTTTCTACAACTACCTGAAAGGAGGTTGCAGTGAGGGGGGTGCAGCCTCTTCTCTCAAGTAAATAATGACAGCACAAGAGGAAATGGCCTGAAGTTGACCCAGGGGAGGTTTAGATTAGATATTCGGAAGAATTTCTTTACTGAAAGTGTAGTCAGGTGCCGGAATGGGCTGCCCACTGAGGTGGTGGAGTCACCATCCCTGGAGGTATTAAAAAAATATGTAGATGAGACACTTTAGGACATGGTCTAGTGGGATGGTGAGGTGGGGTTTTCTTTGTGTGGTGTTTGTTTGTTTGTTTTCTGGTGGTGCTTTTTTGGTTTTTTTGGGGGTTTTTTGAGGTCTTCTCCAGCCATGACAATTCTCTGATTCTGTGTGCTCTCCCTGTCCTTTGTCTCCCTGTCCTATGCCTTTTGTCGTATTTTCTCCTCCTCATATCACCAGAGGGAGGTAGGAGTGAACAAGCAGTTGCACTGTGCTTTGATGCCAGCTGGGCGGACTCAAATCACAACACACCATTGTCTTGGATCTCTAATACCATTAAGTATTTTAAATTAATCAAATATTGTAAACCTTCATATATGCTGCTACAAGCCTTTTATGTGGTTTACTAAGGCAACCTGTCTGAAATTAAATATTTAATAAATGATTATAATTACATCTCTTTCTTGAAAGGTATTCGTTCTCTTTGTGTAAATATTAGCATGAGATGTCTGTTATATCACCATCCTCTGTTAGAACAAAAGTTATTTGAGATGTAAGTTATGTGAAAGAAAACTAGCTACCAGGTCTTTCTAGCAATACTGTGAAAATGCATGTCTTTCACTTACAGGGAAAGTGGATAATTTATATTAGAAAATAGGCAGCAAAGAGTTTAAAATAACATAACAAAGAACTGATAAAATGCCCTTTACTGACAGTAAATTCTTAACGTAACCAGTTTTCCTTTTAAGATTGATCAACTTTTCTTGGTACTTTCTAAACATACTCGCTTTAAATTTTTTTATCTATAATTTAAAGATTAGAGGACAGAGAATTTTTTTTTTTTTTCATAATGGATAAATTAATACACATATTGCATTTCATAATGTGTGTAATTTTAAAGTACATGTGTATTTACATTTAAAACACTACAAATTGCACGTGTAGATTCAGCTGTTTAACATATATTATGCTATCAATAAGAAAAATAATCACATTATAGTTTCATGTTATTATTTTTTAGGTACTTGTTAGACATACATTTATTAAGTAGTTAGTCTGTAAATAAAACTATGTAATTTTGTCTTATTCTCTGTGCATCTATTTACATTCCATTTCCACTGAAAAATGCAAATACCTTATTTTCAGTCTCTCTCTCCACTCTGTCTCCATCTTCAGAACTAGATCTAATGTACCTGTCTGTCATAGCAGAGGATAATAAGAAACTCACTATCAGATATCTGTTTCTTTCAAATTCTAAAATGTAGTGTTCTGATATATTAAGTGCAATACCACTTGCTTTTAAAGAATCACACCTTCCTGAAGGAAGATTAGATTCAAGGAAGAGAATAAAACCCTTTTTGTATGTCACTATCCCTTAGATTTTTCTTGTCACTTGCTCATCTTCTTTATTTTGTCTTTAATTCAGCTTACACTGACATACCTCCAAAAAATGTATTAACAAACACCTACTGGAGGCATTCAACTGCAGTTTTTATCTTGACAATCACCATTATCTTTTAAAAAAAGGGCAAGGGCATTGTTTCCACATAAAGTGCCGTTAGTAGACTAAACATTTGTCTACTGTTGTAAGAACACAGTCTTGCTGCAGTGATGACAATCAACTCTGCATGTTTTGAACATAAACCAGATCTCAATTCACCAAGTCCTTAACCATGCAGTTAGGCACCTTCCCACATCCCGCTGCTTGCTAGTTAAGTATGTGATTAAGTCGATCACTAACTATTGCAAAGGAAGCAGCAGTAGTAAATAACTAACAGTTGCAAATGAAGCCAAGTATTTTCCAGAGATAAAGCTGATTCATTTCTGCTTCTGACTGCTTCACTAACTACTCTAAGTTCAGCTTCTTTACAATATATAGGACACATCAGTTTGGGTTTTATTCACTCAATGAAAACACTTTGTTTAGGATACAGCAGGAAATTCCATGAAAATAAGGATGCTGTTTTAAGTTAACAACATTGTCTTTCAAAATCTTGTTCAGGTGCATTACAACTTTTACCAGACTTTGTCTGAAAGCGCAAATCTAATTCAAAAGTCATTTGCAACACTTAATTTTCTTTATGTTAGAATAAGTAAGTTTAACATACCAGAAGAGTTGTATTCAGTCATATCAGAAAAGATATGACTGAAAAGACGGGACCATTTTTCATCCAAAAATTCAGTTCTATCAGTATTAAAATATATTGATACATTGGATTCTCTAAAAGTTTTTTGGACACAAGGAAGATTCTGAAAACATGGAAGCAAATCACTGATATTTTTGGAACTAAAAAAATTACTTTTTTATATTGCCTTTGCTTTATTCATAGCAAACCTATTTAAAATAATAATAAAAAAGATTAAGATAAGAAAAACAATAAATTTTGGTTGATCTATTATCTTTTTTACACATGACAGGAAATAAAGACACATTCAAGCTTTTGCTCTTATTTAAAACAAAGGCAAGTTTTGAGATCTCAAAGTCTCTACCTTATTTAAATTTTATTAAACTGCTTTTCACAGGTGCCAAATTCAGTTTTGCAGGATACTTAATCACTCTCTTTTTATGTTGGTTTTTTTTTTTTTTGGTAAATTTCTGCAAGTTGTGGAAATATTCATGTAACATACTTTTAATTTCTTCTTTTTCAAGACATCTCATTATCTAAAGATTTTTTTCAAGGCATCTCATTACCTGAAGATCTTCTGGTATTACAAGAGATGACTTTCCAGGCAACTTCTTTGTAAACATTTTTCAGGGTTCCTGATCTAATTTTTTCACAGCTCCTAAAGCATCTGTCAGAAGTGATTAAAAAGTGTAAGAATTTATAATACTTTGTCTGAGAAAAAATAATTAAACCAGCTCCAATAAAATGAGAATTACCTGAACTTGATGAGAGTTTCTTTGATGGTTAAAAAAAACAAGGGTAATTTTTTCGTTTATTTTTATGTAAGATTTCTTTTGTATTTTCCACTATAATTTTAGATCTAAGTGGAATAGAAATATCAAATATAATGATAAAATGTTACTGTGGTATCTCTGACCTCTAAGAAAAAAAAGCCCCAGAAATTTCATTAACCTCTCTGTGTGAGATTTAAATTCCACATCAAGAGATGTAGATAGTTTGGATAATCATCATGTTCTCAAGGTGATATTTGAACTGAAATTCCAAACATTCTGAAGATCGCTTTCCACAATGTGCAACATGAAAAAAAATATTTCCCATCCTACAAGGTAAATCAGAGTTAACTTGAGATATGAGTGGCTGAATATGCAAATTCTTTGTTATTTACACATTTTTATATAGCACTTTACTCTTTGAGGAAACATTCTATATTTATGGAACTGCAAAAACTGGTTCATGAGCAAACCTATGTTCAAAAGTTAGAAGGAAAAGGCTATGGGATATCTGACCTAAGCTGTTCTGAAGATGTAATCTGGTTCCATATCTTATAACATCTCTACTTATCAATCAGAGGGTTTTTTTGGAGTTTTTTTAGGAGGCGATTTTTGTTGTTTCCCAACAAGTCTGTTTCAGTCTTTTGAGGAAAAAAAAAAAAAATCTAAAAAAAGAGAAGTAAATGCAATGTCCCAGTTCTTCTCAAAAAACTAGGGCTTGCAAAACCAAGCTTGCTTCAAATTGACCCCTCAAGTATATTTTAACATTCATAATCCTTTCATTTTACAAGTGATATCAGCAGTATGTCCTTCAGAATGTTTCCCATGTTCAAACAAAATTATTTCATTTATTTATATATTTACAGAGGAAACAATCTAAATTGTAAGGATAATATTTTTATGACTTCCATGTGTTATTTGATTTAGAATTCTTCAAAAAGTACTATGTGGATATTGGAGCTTATTGGAATAGAGTTATAAACCAGATCACAACCCTAACTTCCAATATTCATCCAAACCTACTACCTTCAAGAAGAGGAGACAGTATAAGCTGTATTCTCAAAAAGGCAGACAATATAAAATATCATCTTACATTTACGTGGTAATATGCATGCTGAAAAGGCAAGGGAATTTCCTTGTTTTGCTATTTTCTTCAATATATGGAATACCAGATTTGCAAGAGACACAGTAAATACAAATGGTGTATTTACCAAAGCAAGGCATATCCAGTATTTGATTGTCAAGCTGGACATACACTCTCTTAAGAAATCTGTCCAGATTTTAATATCAGAAAAATAGGAAATAAGGCTGAGAGTATTATTGGTGGGTTCCTGTTTGAGTTGTGTTAAAGCTATACGAATTTTTAAGTTGTTAGGACATTTATTTAAAACTCAGTAAACCTGAGATCCCTATTAACGTTCTCTATCTTTTTTAAACCACCACCACCCACCCACCCCCCTTTTTTTTTTCTTTTTCTTTTATTTCTGTCCATACACATCCGAAGTTCAGAAGGATATGTTTTCACTCCCTAGTTTCAGCTCTGGAGCTCAATAGACCTTTCTATCTTCAGTATAAACCAAACTGTCTCAAATTTGTTTCCCAGGAAATTGAAACCCCTCATTTCGCTTCTGACAAATCCTCATTATTGAGTCTCAAGGAGTGTGAATTCCTAATGCTGTACTAGCCTTGCACCAGCAATGAGAATTTTGACTAGATGCTCCAGTGAAATCCGCCCCCGCTTCACAGCTCAGCTTAAGCAGAATAATCTGTGTCTTCCTTGGACTGGTAGGAACTGATCTGAAACTCTTTCCGAGATATGTCAAAGGCCTGAAGTTACACTTACTGATATTAAGATGCCTGATGGGAAACAAAGGGCTACTCATCTAGGAATTAATTTTTCAAATATCTGGGAATCAAAGGAAAATACTCTAATTAATAACCTAGTAGAAGTGCAAGTGATTACTTTTATGCATGTTTCTGCCCATTCATTTATTTTTTTAAAATGCAACAGATGTTTCTGATGCATTTAAACTGATTGTTAATTCCTACAGTGGAAAAAGCAGACAGCAAAGCAACTGATACTCTGCAGATGGCTTCAGAGAAAAGTCAAGATAGTAGCAGCTATCCAAGTAAAGACTGTCTACCAAGTAGAACGCTGACCAAAGACAGATATTTTCCAGTCTAGATGATCTTACAGCAAGGAAATGGAATAGTTTATTTCCTCTGCCCCTACACTGTATTCAATAGTTTATAGTTCTTCTACAAATATAAGGGTATCGTCTTTTTCATACTCTGCAAAATGATGAGTTTAAGAGATACTCACATTGTTTAAATCATTGAACCATGTTTCCTGGCTACATGTATGTTACTGCCCTCATCACACTCCCCTAATCTATAAAACTGGGAGTAAATATGCAACACTAGTTACTAGCAGCCAAGATATGGCAGGCTTAGTGCCATGCTCCTTTTACCATATATATTAAGTTAGTTTAGACCAATAGCTATGAAGTACACAGAATTGTTAAGGGAATACCAACACATATGAGCCTAGTTCATCCTATTTTATGCACTACTGCTGAATTTGAACCAGCCTGTTCAGTCTCATTTAACAAGATACTGGAGTTTACTTATGTAGTGTGTACCATCTCTTTTGTTTCGAGCATACAGAGTGGAAGGAAAATCTTGTAACTCCAGAGGTGTGACGTATATGAGGCTTGGCTACTCTGTAATTAATCCTCTAGGTAGACATAAAATAAGAGAATAGCACTGCTTCAGTATAGAACAGAAAGAAAAATCTGTCAAGCAAACAATATATTTGAGAGTTAATGGGCATTCTATTTTCCCTTTAGGCAACTTTTTTGAGGTAATTATTAAGATCCAGAGCCTGTTAGATACAGGTGATAGACCTATACAGAGGTATGAGAAAGGTAAACAAATAGTAGGGTATAACAGAAAAAGAAATATGTTAATTTTTTAGAACTTCCAGAGGAGAGTTTTCAGATATCTGTAATTATGGACTTAAAAGATCAGAAACATTTAGTAAACCAATCCTACAACATAGCTGAAAGACACTTGAGACAGAGCTGCTAGAAACAGCCATAAGACCACTGTTTGGCAATAGTGCAGTACATGTGAATGAATGACACCCATGCTGTGCAATACAGAAGAATTCTCTCCTGGTGCTGAAATGAAAACCAAACCAAAGCAGCAGATAACAAAAGAATAAGCTGCTGCTCATTGTCTGGAATTATTATTTTAGTAATCTTATGCACTAGGGAATTAAATTATTATCAAAGAAAGTAAGAAAAGTAATCTCAACCTACCCAAATTTGGAAATGGTCAGATTTACTGCTGGCATGTGTGTAAATGATGGCTTTAAACCAATGCAGTGCTAGAAGTAGCTATGTATAATAACAGTAATTTTGTGGAAACACAAATGTACTTTATTGCTTGTTTAGTTGAGAATTAAATTAAAAACACTTCATCACTAAAATTAAACGAAACTAAAAAAACCAGTCTAATTGTCATCTACTTAGAACCAACTGTTCAGAACAGATGGAAGCAAGACTTGTAAAGGGGATGTTCTGAAACAGGGAACAAGGGAAAAAAAAAAGTTTTTCTGTAGCAAAATATTCTATCTAGAATTAACCAAATATTTCACAGAAGAAAAGTACACAATATTTTTATTAATGCTGAATACATATCTGGTCAGCCAAAACAGTATCGTTAATCCCCATGAGGAAACAGATTTGCAGGACTGCAATTGAAAAGCTTTCTTTAGGATGTCAAACATCCTCAGGTTTCTATTTTGCATTAGTTTCTGCCTGGAACATGAGAATTTTCCTGCATAACTCTCTCTCTCTCTTAGGTCATGTTACGCATTCTTTACTCAAGGTGGGCAAGAAAGACTTCCCTGTCACTCATATGACTTGGTGAGGAAGCACAGCCATTATCAACCTGTTTGCTATCTGATGCCATGGATTTCATCCTGGTTCTGTAACACATGAGGCCCTGTGAATAAAAATAATAACAACCCATTCCCCTCATCTTAAAACAAAATTAAATACATCTTGGAGAGATTCTTCTCTAGTGCAAATCCTATACTCTTGCTGACCTCATCTACAACAGCCTAATTCCCTTTGTGGTGACAGATAAAAAAGGGTGGAAATAGATGATAGAAAAATAATTGACTGACCACCTTTTTTTTGTAATGTATCAAAAGTTTTTGCTTTCCATCTACCATCTGCAGTAGTCAAAGAGGTACAAAACAGACATTTACCACTGCATTTTAACTACCCTTTCCTTGTTTGTTTGCTTTTCATCATCAC
This sequence comes from Actenoides lindsayi, assembly GCA_025331215.1. Taxonomy (NCBI): domain Eukaryota; kingdom Metazoa; phylum Chordata; class Aves; order Coraciiformes; family Alcedinidae; genus Actenoides; species Actenoides lindsayi. Next base: position 26,521 of record WTSP01023002.1, read on the forward strand.
AGATCTCCTTTCTGTTGCACTGAATTTCTAGCCTTATCATCTATATTGTAACATCACTCTCCTTGGTCATTACAGGTTTCGAGTAATAAAAAAAGCTTCAGGTGGAACCTTTGACATCATGGAGGTTTTAAAAGCTGAAAAGGATTATGGGCATGATTATTCCAAATAGTCCTAAAGGAAAACTATTTTGTAAACTGTCAAGAAGCATGTTTATGCAATGCAGTTTGATTGATTTATTTATTGGTCAACTCATTTGAAAGCCAACAGTCTTGGTTAGTTTTATAATTAAATAGCTCTAACATTGATATCTTTTATAAATACTACATATTCTTATCTGTACATTACTTCTTTTTCTGCTAACATCATTACTTTAGACACAGTTTACAACATCCATTAGTTTCTATTTTGGTTCACATGAAAAACATAAACTCACAGTATGAAGCTTGAGCTATCCTACTGTCTATAGCAACAAAAATCTACTAAGACCTAAAGTATAGGAAAGGTATGGCATGATAATGCTTTTGTGTCCTTTCTCTAAACTAATATTGATTTTTAGTATTATATATTTATTTCTGATTTCAAAAAGAGGCATATACCAAACTGTTTATCCCTGCCTGTTAATGTATCCATTAATCAAAAACATTTGATGCACACATGGATATACACAAAGGCACAGTGTTTGCATGAAATCACTGCTGAAATTGTTGATTAAAAGAAAAGGTAACAAATGAATAAGCTTCCTTTTTTCATTTATCACTGCTAATAAAATTTACTGAAAGTGAATATATCATTTTTCAGGATTGCTTTCAGTTGCTATATAGTGTATATTACAGTTTGCACAGCAAAAAATACATAATTATTTAATTAAAAACTCCATCCTTTTTTGCTCTGCTGAATAAATTATCAAAGCGTGCAAGTTTCACATGTTCAGCTGGTTGTCAGTCAACACCCCCAGGTCCTTCTCTGCCTGGCAGCTCTCCAGCCACTCCTCCCCAAGCCTGTAGTGCTGCTGGGGGTTGTTGTGGACCAAGTGCAGGACCTGGCATTTGGCCTTCTTGAAACTCAGGAAATTGGCATTGGCCCAGCGATCCAGCCTATCTAGATCCCTTTGTAGAGCTTCCCTACCCTCAAACAGATCAACACTTCCACCTAGCTCCACCAGTTCCCTCAGCTGTCCCTTATATGACCTGTTCTCTAGACCTCTCACGAGCTTTGTTGCCCTTCTTTGTACATACTCCAGCATGTCAATGTCCTTCTGGTAGCGAGGGGCCCAAAACTGAGCACAATATTCAAGATGGGCAATCACTTCCCTAGTTCTGCTGATCACACTATTGCTGATACAAGCTAGGATGCTGTTGGTCTTCTTGGCCACCTGCATACAGTGCTGGATCATACTGAGCTGGCACTGAATTTGTAATAATAATGCTACTGATGTTGTAATACCCTTGTCACCTTCTACTTTGTGTTCCAGTCAAGGATCACATTGATTCATTTTCTAACAAGTTACCTAGTATATAATACACTAAATTACACCACATCCCTTTTAAAGGTACAATTTTCCTCTCCTACATCCTACAGTCCTTTTCCTAGGCATACACCTGCAACAGTATATGAATTTTTGCTAGTTTTCTGTAAAGTCTTGAGTAATAATCTAGGATATATGAAGATAAAAGTGGGTTAGCTTTTTTAAGCAAGATATCTCTGCAGATTTAGAATCCTACCAATTTGTGTCATCTGTAACTTTTACTGGCAATTATTTTATTCATGCTTCCAAACCAGTAACAAAAATAACATGCTGCAAATGGATTTCTGATTAGCCTGCCAGGATGCTCTGGCTGCGGGATGATTCCCTACATGCTTCTTTTTTCATATCTATCTATTCAATTAAAAAATAACTATTAAATATGTGTATTGTTTTATGGTGATTACACTCATTGTTTTTAATCAGAATACTGCATAATATTTAACTAAATACTTCATAAACCAAGAACAGTACATATAAACAGAAACACTGCTGAATAGAAATTGTAATTCAGTGAAGCAAAACACCAAATTTGTTCACTATCCTTAAAAAACATGATGATTGATATTGTGGGATTTTATTTTTTAATTCCCTCTGAAAATCAACTTATATTTGTTATTTATTGGCTTAATATCATGTACATAGGTGCCAGCTGAATTAAACTATACTGGTAATTGTTTTTCTAGGATTTTGCAACCCACCAGATTCATGTCCAAATCCCTACATTTGTAAAAAAAGTCTTTACCTGATTTTCCTAACTGCGGATAAGAAACAATTATTTTAACAAAAATAAATTAAAATGTAGAAGAGAAATAGTTTTCAATGTCTAGAGGAAATATTTAATGTTTACTGGACTACATAGTTATTACTGTGTACATATAATTATTCTTGCAGGTCTTTTTTGGGTGTTGCTCAGTATGGAGTAAATTAATCTGATTTGCTGTTCACCAACTTTCCTATGTAAACACAGATATTTATTATTTAACATACTTGATGTATATTTCAATTACAGGTGTGTATGGATGCTACAAACTGGTTGAACTCTCAGAATCATGTTCAGTTCCTTTAGTTTCTTTTAGGAAATTAGGTAAAAGGTAGAAACATTAGAAAATATATTAGCTACTATCACCGATCGAACTGCAGAAGTTTTTTTCTAAACCTTGCCCTTTAAATGCTACTAAATTTTGTTATATATTGTTACTAAGCCTTCATGCATGTAACATTTTGGCATGGCTGAAAGTAATTAAGACCTTAATGTTTTACTTTCATTATTTCATCAGTCACCAGGATTCAAGGAAAAGTGGACAGTGTCCTAACCCAGGAACTAAATTCAGATGATATATGGCTACTGCTCCTTACATGCTGGGTCCTTTGAGGCTTTATACATGGCATGCACACTGTACAAAATGCTCAACAGTCTGCCTCGATGCATCAGAATATGGAAACCAACAGGCCAGGGCATCGCCTAGTTGGAACAACCACTCAAGCATCAATTCAACTCTGTGACACTCTCCTCGGCTTTGTCTTGTATTCTTCAGAATATTAGCAAATCTGTGACAGCCTTTAATAGAGGTAATTTCTGGAAGTATCCCCTTGCAAAAAATACTGTATGGATGATGCTTACACCTTTCTGCTTATGGAATGCAGAAAATAACTTTAGATGTGGAGCAATCTGGTTTTTTGCAAAGTCTATTTCCCTTCCTCCTCATAACAAGATTCTTTAGGTTGGTGCAGGTGGAACTAGCCCTGTCACTGGACGCAGTTTCGCTTTCAGTTAGGCAGCAGTCAGTATCATTGAAATTCAAGTGTTACCAGGCACAGTTAGCAGTTTGAGGAAAAAAACCCCAAAAGGAAATAAAAGAAAATCAATATTGAAGGCAATAGTGTTTTGAGAATCTAAAATGGGAATTTAAATATTTAAACAATTTCACTGACGTAACTATTTCCATGCAACTTGTTCTTGGTAAGCAGGTGAAAGAGAGAACAAATTTCAGCTCTCCCTTTGGTCCTAAGCCAGAATCCTAATCCTATCCATCCTTGATTAAGCAATGCACTTTGAGCTCAGTAACGTTGTTTAGATTTTTCAGTTGCATAACTGGGTCCTAGACATATATAAACATAACTTCAATACACTATCCTTTATATCTATTTTGTTCTGGGGTGGTGAGACTGGAATCTATAGTTCTCATAACATACCATGTTATATATGATTTCTTTTTAGAGATGAAGAATAACAGAATCTAAACATGTTATTTTTTGTATTAAAGCTAAAGAAAAATCTTGTCAATTTCAAAATGTTTCTAATTTTCCTCTTTTTTTCCTCTGTTTTGTCATTTTTTTCCATTTTGAGTTGTTGCTTTGTTGTGTGGTTTTGTTTTCTTTTCTTTTTTTTTTAATTTGGATTTAAAAGCTACCATAACATCTAAAAATTACTGCATGATGCAAAGGTTCACTTTTTCCTATAGTGAAATTCAAGTGTTCTTTTGTACTTTCACATGATCATTTATTGACAATAGAAGGAATAAAGCCATTGAAAGGAAACAAGAAGTAAAAAAAAAACAAACAAAAAAGCGGCATTTAATTGACACAGTTTTCTGTAAGGAAGTTCATTAGGAGACTTTACTTTTGGGTTTTTAGTGTAGCATAAATTGAACTGTGAGATGACAGGAAATTTTGAATGAGGCTGAGGGCAGACAATACCTTTGTCTAAACTCTCACAGCTTCATTGGCTGTGGAAGTTAGCACTGGTCAAGGTCCTACTTTTTCAAGTTTAAAACTTCAGAGTAATTTATTTTCGACAAAAAAATATATCAATCAGCATAGGTTATGCTCTCATCTCACTGGTAGGATGTATTGCCATTTTAAATACTCCCTAAACTGGGAATATAAAAACTGTTTTTCTACTTTGTTTTAACTAGTGTGTTTGTATGTGTTTATGCAACATTTGAAGAAGCTTACATTTACTTGTAGAACCTATGGACATGGAAAATAAATTGGTGGGTAGAGTAAGTGACAAAAGAAATAGGTGTAATTGTTTATAATATAGATTATTCAAATGATTTCATTAGTTAACCAGGTATTATGATGCTTTCCTTTGATAAAGAGAAAGACATGTTTCCAATTTCCTCCAATTGCACTACTAGTTATATAATGCTGGGAATTAAAAGCTTGCAAAGGGAGTGACCAGGACACAGAAGGGTTTTCTATTCATTGCCTCTCTGAGAGAGAGAAGACAGAGAAAACTGTTTTAATATTGTTTGTTTGCTTGCTTTACATATTGTTGAAGCAAAAACCATAAGAATTTTTAGATGTTAAGCACCAACTTTAAAATCACAAAAAAATTTACTGTTTAAGACTCCACAAAGCCAAGTGAATGTATTGCTGCAAGCATAATTATGAGTGAACAATTACATGTTTGTTACTACTCTTTCCATTTGGCATTTCATGTACCACTCTCTGAGAAATTATCTGCTTCAAAGAGAAAAGCAGACACTACTTGTCGTATAAACCATAAATATATACTATAACGTACCACTTCATTTCCCGTGCCAAAGGAAAACAGAAGATTATTCCTGTTTTGTACATTACACACATTATTGATAGCAATATTGCTGATAAAATACTCCAGCTTTAGCAACAGCAAACTCTGTCATTCCAAGGCTGGAAGTGCTTTAGAAAGGCAGGCAAGCATTTATTTCCATTTTGAACTTGAATAAGCAAAGACCAAGTGTATTAAGCAGTCTGTGTAATGTCACATGAATCAGTCACAGAATCTTGGCTTGTGACTCCTAAACATATACTTATTCATTAGCTCATGGATTTCTTGTCAGTGTCTTGAGCTTCTAAAGTATTCATCCTTTCCCTGCCACTCAACACCTCCATCTTTTGTGCTGTAATCCTATCAATTTTCCTTATCCTACAGTGTGACCATGTCAGCTTTCAGATTAAAACTCTTTAAATACAGGATTTTGAAGTAGTTCTTGCTGATGTACCTCTTTTCTTTTTTTGCCTTTTTTTTAGACTAAGTTTGTTTGGTTTTTTTTAAATATATGCTTGCAATATATCTATCTTCACATAGCTGTGGGTGTTTTCTACATTTTGTCCTATTCTGTGCTAGCACACTATCGAGGAACCTTCTTTCAGAGGTGGCTGTTTTCCAAATGCTGACCCCACATTTATGTAAAGTTTACAAGTTGCATACTGAAATATTTCTAATTAATTACATCTGAGAGGGGTATTGTTTCTTGCAGGCAGTTTCAGTAGAGAATTTTAAAAACATAAGTGCAACTTGATATTCATTATTTTATTCTTTATCCTTCTAAATGAGCCTGTAAGAAATGATACTCCTCTCACATCTTAAAGTCCAAAGACAAATAAAAATTAGAAGAACACAAAGTTCACAATTAAAATTTTCATCAACTATTAGACATGCAAGAGGGTGGTTGTCAATAAACTGTAATGTTCAAAATGGTCTCAGAAGAGCAAAGAGGGATGGCAGTTAGGAGGAAGTGTTTTTTAAAAAAATGCAAATATAGAACAGAAAAGCAAAGAAAAAAATATATTTAAAAAAAATTAATTGCATTAAATGTAACTTTTAAATCTTTTTAAATCTTTTAAATTAAATTTCTGATTATTATTTTCATCAAGAGAAAACCATTAGTATAATGAAATAGCTTTTCCAGTGCATTTTAGAAAAGAAGTCTCAATATTATGAGTCATGTTAATTATTATTGGAACAGATAAAAAGTTTCAAAATAAAGATATTAGCACTCATTATAAGAAGATTCACTACGTTTAATTTTTTTATAATTCATAGGAAATATATGACATTGCCTGCCCATTAGGCTTCTAATGAAATGCTTGGCTTATCCTTTGATTTTATGGACATGTATATCAAAAGCAGCAATGTTTATAAGATGATGGCTGCTGTATAACCGATTATGCTGACAACTGTTTATCATGATATTTCCTGCACTTTCAGAACACTTTAGAAAGAAATGGAAAGATCAGTCTCTTCCAGAGACTTACTAAATCATAGACAGCTTCTATAACACTTCTAATGCAAAGTAGCCCCTGAACAGGAAACAAACTTTACAAATGTCTATTGGTTACAAACCTTAAGCAATTTTAAATACCATAGTTATTATCAATAAAGTGTACCATTGTTCAGTAACTAACTCTGCTCTCTTTTAATATTACTATATCTACCTCCACTGATCTTTTTCCATTATATGGAAAATTTAAGATTTCTTTTAACACCTCCTATGTATGTACAACCATTAAATTCTGGGGAAAAAAAAGGGTTATATGCTGACAGGTAGAAATTAATGCTGCAGACTGAGCTATAGATATTGTCATTATTCTTACAAGTGGAGGAAGGATGCAAAAAAGGGAAATTTTACATAAAATCATGACCTACTTGAGAGAAAAGTTGAGCTTTTATAGGGACAGAATTTCACTGCATTGATTGAATTTAGTGATTGTTTTTGTTAAAATGTATTCCTTAATGTTTATCTCTTACATGCCATATTCCTTGTGGAAACAGTCTTAGCTCAAACTATTGAAATACTTTTTTATGATCAGATTTTCAAAGTGCCCTGTAGGTACTGGGATTTAATACAAACACATCCCAAAAGTGAACATCTGCTAAAGTGAGATTTTCAGAGAGTCTGGAGAGACACCTGTATTGTTGTGGAAAAGCAGAGCTCAGAATCAAGATTCATGTTTAAAACCAAAGGTTGTGGATAGCAGCAAGCCAATCCGACTTGGTTCCACACTTTGCATAATACAAAATCATTAACTAGTATAAAATCAAGAAACTATCAGCTGCTGATATTACTGATCAATGCATCTTACCATAATGTGTAATGAAGATCCATTAGGGTTGACGATCTTTATAGAGCTTGCATATTGGAGTTTATAGAAATTTTTCTTACAAACCATTACCTATTGATAATCATAATAGAGTCACACTGGATTATTGAAGAACAAAGACAATGACTCAGCTTATGTGCTCCCACTGATCTTTCCTGTTCCACATCTCCTTTGAGGAGGTTTCATTATCAGCTGTCTAAGCCACTGTTCTCCTTTATAGGCTCTAACTAAAATATGGGTTCTGGCAGCTTGAGAGGTAGGATCACTGAGGGGACAGTGAACCTATGGAAGGATCAGTTTGTTATAGAAGACTCTGTGAGAACGTTGAAGCAGAAAGTAGAGTACAGAAAATTTTGTACCATCTTTGCCTTAATTTGTTGAAGCAAAATGCTCAATTTAGTTTTCAACCCTGCATTGAGAACAATTTATTTTTTTGTCACAAAGTGTTAAACTAAGTAGTAGGTAATAGTCCACAGTTGTCACATATATATATATATATATATATATACAGGCATCTACAATGGATTCAAAGAGAAATCTAGTCTGTTTGGCTTGTTTTCAGGTTTCTTCACACTATGGGTTGACATAAAATGTTCAAACACATTCCTTGAACAAGCTCCAAATTACACTGTTGAAAATGCTGCATTGCTTTTACCATGCACCTTTAGAAAATTACACCTCTGACTATAAACTGCACCTTTAAAGAAATGCACTGAATACTGAACCTCTATTCCAAATGCACTGTTCGGAGGTGCATAGATTTACCTTATTATGCAGCATAAATAACTACAATGAATTGATTCTAAAGCTGCTGCCCATTCTCAGGTTTCAAATGCTTATAATAAATAGGTTCATATTTTCTCTAACTTAAAAACTGCTGATGAAGAGTACACTTTATAACTTCACCGAGGATGTAACTTGGAATTTTAAACGTAAGACTGAGTAACAGGGAGTGGACTTAGAAGGGGAGAAAAAAAATAGGGAGTTGGAGTGGGGTGACTCATTTTCTCATAGCTCACATTTCTCATAGTTCAGCTTTATTTTAGTTATTTATTATTTAAATTATTACTTCTTATTAAATCTTTGTCCAAAAATAACAAGTTACTAAGGATAGCACAGGACAATTTAAAAAATGTGGCTTGATGAAGAGGTACCAAGTCTGTCTTTACGATGTGTACTTCAAGAGGCCCCTATTTCCAACAGTGGTGATAGAAACATTTGTGTGTATAGGCTAAAGCAGTGTCAGATACTCTTTTATTTTACAAAAACGTGAAAGCCTTCCTATTTTGTTTTATTGTTTCCTCAAAGAATAAAGCAACAATTTCAAACTTCTCAGTATATAAAATTATATTCTCAGATATATTTAACAAATTTAAGGGACCAAATCGTGAAGCAGTGCAGCAGAACTCATGCTGCTGAGTTAGATGTCACTGAGAATCCAATCTCAGCACATAATTAGGAAAGGTGGAAGATTTGAAAGAGAAAGCAAATTGACCTGTTAAAGTTGCTATGAATTCCCAAGACCAAACATGAAGAGAACTGGTGTAACGAAAGCAAAAGACTATACCTGTTGGTGGTTTTAAAATATGACACAGATGCCCAAATGTCTCACACTGAAGACAAAAAAAAAGCATTCTAAGCTAATGACATCATAACTTTAAAGGCTGTGGAGGAACTTTGGGTCTAAAAAGCCATCATATATTTAATGCCCATAAAGGAAGGGGACTGAAAATGACAAATAATTACATTAGTATAAAAGTAAAGACTTATCTCTTTTGTCATTCTACCTAGTTTTGTGACCTCTAAAAAAACCCCAAAAACCCAAAAACTAAAAACAAAAAAAAAACAAACCAAACCCAAACAACATACCCTCAAAAATCTCACCACCAACAACAAAAAAGGGAATTATATGGAAATTGTGTCTGTTCTTCTGTTAAAGGCATACCTAGCCAATTTTTCCAGACACTACAATAAATATAATTTTAGTGCTTTCCAATGGTGAACCCAGAGGAGGGAAAGGGAAGGTAATATCTAATCATCCATCTCCTCCAGCCAAAAAAACCCAGAAATTTCAAATAAAAGCAAATATACATCAAACACTGGCATTGCAGTTCCATAGGGATTTGGGACTATGTCCTTAACATCATCATTTTGAAGGAGTGTTCCCAAATTTTGCAATAATTGCAGGCTTGAAATGCATTTACAATACAATGAAAGAATGAGGATGAAGCAATGCTAGAGACAATGTCTTTATCTTGATTGCAATCTAGTTGAGAATACAGATTCTAGTATATTTTAAAAAAAGTCAACACATCAATAGATGTGGGAGACAAAATAAGGAAATTGCTTTGTGCTGCTACTGGCTAACATTTAGCTAGTTACCAAGTGCAAAACTAAAGTGTCTTATGGTAAATTTTTCTCCCTCCTACTACAGAACTCAGTGGGTACATGTCATGACGACAGAAAGATAATGTATCTCTCATTTCTGCTTGGCAGATTCATTCAGCCTGGTAAGGCAATAAAACATTCAATCCACTCTCCGTATGTCACTACCAGTGTCATGAGCCATTGTCACTGCCATGTGTCACCTGCTTAACCTACAGACTAATACCGAAGTGTCGTAGTGACTAGAACATTGTGTTATATCAAATGACTTATTTCACCTGATATAAAACCCATTTACATTAGTGCTGACTAAGGTTCCAGTACTGTGAATTTGAGGCCCTGCTCCATGGCAATATCTGAATCACTCACATTTTTATTTAGGGACTGTCTTTTATTGCTCAAAATCAGAAAGCCACCTAGCTACTGTTGATAGAAATTGTGTGTTCATGTTTAACTTAGATGGATGCAATTACTTCCATTTAAACTTTTATCCAAAAACTATATAGCCATTATACAATTGTTCTCATTTCCTCCCTCTGAGTCAGTAATTCATACTCAGTCAAGCAGTTCCAATGAGAAAGCTTATCCCCTGTAGACACACCAGTTAAGAAACTGGGTCCTTGCCTGGGGTAAAGGTTCAACATCCTTTCAAAATGTGTCAGTTTTGTTCCATATCTCAGGCAAGTAGCAACCACTTGGCTACAGGAAATTTGAAGTCTTAGTCTACTCTGCTACCTCCTTTTAGCTAGAGGTCCTTGGTGGTTTGAGCCTCAGAAAAGGCTCAAAACTCAAATTCCCTGTTTAAAAAAAAAAAAAAAGTGAGGAGTCAGTTTAATAATCTACATAAATCCAGGCTTGAAATGCACACAATAAGAGTGGAATATAAGATTTTGCTCAGAATCTTTTTTTTTGGCGATACCTAACTGCCCTAAATCTGTCTTTTTATCTAAAAATTGAGAATTTACTCTCCACTGATCATTCTGGAAAGAAATTGCTTCCCTGCCTCAACACTGCAATGCCCTAGTATTTGGCTTTAGTGCTTTTGCTTTTAAGTTTCTCATCTGTGAAATAGAGAGTATAAAACTTTCTAATTTAACAGCTTAATGAAATTAGTTCTCTAAAATTGCATGCCAGAGATGCAAAAACTACAGCAGAAGCATTATAATAAACAAAGATAATAATTTTGGTTTGTTTACATTTCATCCAAGATGTGATGGAGTTATTAAATAACACACAAAAATACACACTGTTGTGATGATTCAGAAAATACTGAACAGGTAAACTAAAAACCATCCTCTCCAGAGCTACTTACACCACTTTCTATTGAGAACATCAGGGACCCCTTTACATTACAGCTTTCTCTAAGGTGGTTAACAGTAACCTGCTCAGTAACAGTTCTGCTGCTCTTGAAAGGACTTAGCCCATTTACTCTGCAGACCTTCTTGGATGTAGCTATGTTGCACGTTTGCAGTGCAATCCTTTTAATGAATTATCATGAATGTAATCACTACACAAGCCTTGTTTGGTAGAATCTCATGTCTAAAATAATTATTCAAATGACATATTTTTCAAATTACTCACTAATAAGTCTAGAGAATATCTTTGGCAAAGCAGAATGGACATGTTTGTTTTCCATGCTGCAGTACCTGGGCTAAAAACTGTTAATTACATGATGACCTCAATCCACTTCCTCTCCCATTCAGATGAGCAGCTTAAGTTCAAAATTATTTCATCTCCCCATAGCAAGCAGGCAGTAATGCCTGTTGTAGCTACTACTTTTTTTGTTGTATAATTAAATGACTGGCTATTATGCAATACAGCAATTCAAAACCACAAATTGTAAATAGATGGGCATAGAACACAGCACATGTTCAATCCTTGCTGATCACCAATAAATTAGTATGTCTTTAAGGAAAAAGATAAAAAAGGAAAATGCTCATGCCTAAATAACTGTATTTAATATTAAGAATAAATAATAATAACAACAAAAATAATAAACGTTCTGCCTGAATCATCTGCTATTGAGGAGACTAAACAAGTAAGAGAAACCAATAAAAATAAAGCAAGATGTAAAATGCCTTGAGATAGATGAGTTTCTTATAATGACCTCTTTCCCTTTCCCAAGGGAAATGTCTACCCTTGAAGTCAAAACTATGTTAAAAAGTTTTCTTAGAAGCACTGCCTTGTTTAGGTGCATCTACATCAAAACCCTCAGACATCTAGGTATAAATGATCACTTTTAAAAATCAAATACATCATTCATACATATCACATAAACATGTGAACGGGTGGCTGGGATAAATATGCTAGCTATCAAGAACTTTTTTTAAAGCCCTGATGTCCCATGGATCTAGTCCCTGAATACAGCCTTTTTATCCTGTATAACACGCAAAGAAAATCCATCAAGCACTTACAACTTTCATAAGAGACAAGAAGCTTAATTCAATTTCTGGCTACAATGTCACTTTTGAACAATGAAGGCCCACAGGATTTAAGTATTTCATATAAAGTTGAACTGAGTAGAATGCAAATATCTACTGGAAAAAATATTTTAAACTCTTAAACAGATAAGCAGTTATTATCATGAACTATAAATGACACAGCTGGATCTTTTCAAATGGATTTCCTACTAAAATATTTGTGTGCCTTTCAATAGGTTTCTCCTGTTTTCTAAGTTAGTGTAGCAATAGAAAACAAAGAATAACAGACTTTTGTTCCATCAACAAGATCTCTTGGATTAATGGCCTTCAAAATTTTCATTCTTCACTTCCATAGTAATAACCCTATAATACAGTAATTATAAACAAATTTGAGAGAAGCTGCCATTCATTTTGAAGTCAATATTTAATCATAAAAAAGCTACATATAGATAGCACACTGATAATATATACTCACGCATACAGAAACATATATAAAATGTCTAAGAAAATCTCTCATTCACATTTGTCAAAGTCCAGCCATTTCTATTTTGCTAGGTCTCTCTGCCTCTCTCTATAAAGTTATTTCTTCCACAAGCCGTAACACTGCTAAAAAGGAGGATGGGAGGAAAAGTCATTTTGGAAAAAGGATTGAAGTCAGGTCCCTTGAACAAGTACCACACAGTAAAGTAATAATTCAGGACTTTGGAAATACAAGGCAGTACTTAACCTTTGAAATAAAATTAACATTGAATTTCACCATACTTGGGGCTACTGAGGTTTTGAAAACATTTCATTCCTTATTTGCTATAAAAGTTATTCAGTCTCAGTAAAGTATCAAAGACGACATCAACATAATGTTTTTATGGCAAATTGCCAGAATAATTTAAATACTTGGCACCTGGTTATTTGTCCTTATTTGTTCGATCAGTTTTATAATGACTTGACAGACAGCTCTGAAGCTGCAGGTATTTCAGTAACAACATATTCTAAAGCAATGTTCATGCTTTGCTGATACAAAAAGTAAAAAAAAAATGTAAAAAAACCCAAACCCTAAACCCCAAAATCCTCCAGTGGTCAAGAACACAGTGACAATAATAAAACTTCCCAGACTGACTTTTCAGACATGCCAAATTCACAACCACATGTCAGATGACAGCCTTAGAAAAACAATCCAGTTTTGGATTAATCAAGCTTGTTCCAAAATGAAGTTTTCAAACTGAAAAATCTATGCATTACATTGCTTATAAAAGCTGAACAACTAAACTACTAGTGGCTTTATTTCGTCAGTCCTTGAAGACACAAGAAAATCACGGAAAGTTGTACTTTAGAAAGTCCACCTTTGATACAAGGCCTTAAAACCAGTCTTATAGCTTAAATTTAGCCTTATAGGTCAGTGTGGGGACACAGTATTATCTAAGTACATTAATTGTGCAATTTGCAACCCAAAGGAATACTTCACTTCGTCACATACTAGACAACATTTTCAGAAAAATCTATGTTGTAAAATCACATGAGCTCTCTTTTATTAAATGCAATATTTATGGCTATCCTTATTTACTTCTTTGATGAGAAAAAATGGAAAAATGTCTATATATAAAAGACATATTAATACAAACTTAGCATAATTAAGCACATAGTTTTTTAATGGGTAATGACTGCCAAAATAACATAATTTATGCTATTCCTGCACAGTTAGCATGCTTTCTGAGTTTATAGAATCTTCTATTTTTAAAAGAAGACAATGTGCTAACTCTACTGATTTAAAGTCTCGAGTTTGCCCTGTTCAAACTATGTAAATTACCAACCTAAAGCAATTATTCCATCTTCTTTTCATCACATCATTAACTCTCTACAGGTTAAACAAATTTGGATTCATATTTGCAACTTCTACAATGCATCAGCAGCCCTTTCAGCATATTATTTTAAGAGAAACTAATTAAGACAAACTGCTATTATAATTTGACTAAAATATGCATTTTTGAGAAGAAAGATAGATTTTGGTATCGCTATTGAGTTATAATATACTGCCAGCAATACTAATGTGTATATCAAACATTTTATTTTTAAGTCATTACATTCAAATAAGTATCATCCTTATGAAAAAGTGCAGATTGCAAAGCATCCAAAGACATATGGTTGCATCACAAAAGTATCTAGTCTTACATGCTCCTAGCTTTACCTACATATTTAGGATTTTCTGTCCAAGCGTTACCTAACATACAATAATATGATTTATTCATATTGTCTTCACCTCCTCAGATCTACCTTCTGAACACTCTTTAGCTTGTTTTTAACAAAATGAGGTAAGAAAAAAGATTACACAGTCTTTCCTAGTTTAGTTTGACTAAATGGGATTAGAGAGAGATACAAATTTTGGCAGCAAAACAATGACAAGGCATGCTAGGTAGGCTGAAGTCCATGTTCTTTTCATCTGGTACCATGGCTGCCCAAAGAAGATGGTGAATCAAACTTTAAGAGTGTATATACTTTAGAGCAAAAGGAACTATCTGCAGCTGAAGAAGTAGATGATGACATAGTATTGCCTTACTCTCACTGCAGTGCAGCCCAAGGACGAGCACCATTCAGGTACAACAGACTACAAGAACAACATAATGCAGGATGTGAGTTTACCTTGTAAGGTACTCATGCTCTTCATAAAATGTGAATAAAATAATTATACTATATGGCTATTGTACCACACACAGTAATATCTATCTGTATTCCTTCTTTTTCATTCTCTCTCTTGAAATATAGAGTATATATTTTAACTGTTAAACTATCATAGAAAAAATCACAGAAAACTGCTTTTGACTCCTGTGGCTTTATATTTTTTCTCATGCAAGCCACCTTCACCCATTCTAGCTGCAACAGTACTTCTAAGATTTAGTTTTAAATCTGATATTATTCTATCATTTTCACAGATAAAGACCTTTCTGAATTTCTAATGATAAGCAAGGTTTACTTTGCTAAACGGAGTTCTTGAAAACATCAATTCTCTGTGTAATGAGAAGACTCCTTTATTTGTATTCACCTTAAGAGCAAAGACGTTACATTTCAAAAGATAGGTCTTTTACAGAATGTACTTCTCTAGAGATACCTCTTTTGGATACTGTTATCACAGCTGGTCTGGTTTTGGTCTGTGCATTTTCTCTACTAGAAGTTTTTGATCCTTGTTTCAAGCAATACCAACATATTCCAGAGACAGAAGCCAGTTCATTCCCTATATCCTGTCTGCCTACATATGACATTTTTCATGTTACTAAAAGGAAGTACAAAGTACATCTTTTATGATAAAGTGTAAAAATGAACTAAAATAGATGGTGGGAATCCTCAGAAGTCCACTTACATCCTAGATGGATGTAAGAAGCTGCCATGTTGAGCTATGAGCTGCTTCTGAGATGAGGAAATGAAGGAATGTCATAGTTATCTGAGGGAATTATCAGAATAAAACATAGTAAGATATTCCTAGTGATAGTCTGAAATGCCACTGAAAGCTCATTTCATCTTGGTAACACAGAATTTTATATTAATTTTTATCCTCCTTCAAACACAATTTTGTAACATTTTCAACTCAGAATGAAAGTAATTTAAAGGTGCAGCAGCAATTTAACACACACACACACATACAGACACACACACACAAACCTCACTTCCTTAAACTCTGGGTCACTTTATATAGTTAAGCCTTCATTACAGAAACATTACCTTTGGCCATCATAGATAACGAGGTTCATCCAGACACACTGATCCACTGAATATACTAAAAGCAAAATAAAACAACCGAAAATCTTCATGGCTTTGTAGTCTCATAATATTAGATGCGCCCCCGCAACTCAAGGTTGAAATATGTAAGTATAATTAAAATGGAAGATGACATTGTCCCATCACTCCCTTCCTTTTTTAATCTTATTTTTTGCCATTCTATAGGCTGCAAGGCTGAAGACAGAAAACCAATCAATTTTGCATGCATTCTCCTGTTGAAAATGAGGAGCATCATAAAGTTTTATTCAGCCTTTCATTCAAGGTAACAATGCACTGGACACAGGACAAGAAGAATGTCAATTTAAAATCTTCAGATGATAAAAAGACAACTATTTGGTAATTGTAGTACATCAGCCCTTTTATAACTACTGAAATCACATGTCCCAGTATGATTCAAATAAGTAATTTTAGGGTGTGTCATATAAACCTTCATATATTCATATATTTGATCCAATGAAGATTCATTTCAGGAGGAAATCTTATTTAAGCCTCATTTAAGACTTTTTCATCCCAGATTTTTGAAAATTCCTAGACTGGAGACTGATCTTAATTCAAAAAAATATGTGCAGCAAAGCTTGAAAACAGCTTATTTCAATTGTTTTAATGAAGTTAAACAAACCTTTTATTTAATTACCTTCTAATAAGGCTTTGTGATTTAAGATGACCCATTTGGAATTGAAATTTGGTCACTTATATCCCCAAAAAAGGATATTGGCATTTGCAAGATAAGCATTCCCTTCTAGTAACTCCCTGCATTTAATTTCAAAGTTCTTACAGGACTGTAAAATAGAAGGATTTCTTATTTGTGTTTTCAATTAAAAAGCAGAACTTATCCCATGGCAATAAGCAAATTTTGTATAAGTTCTTAAGATAAAATTAACATTACACTGCTGTTCAAAAGGAGTATATAAAATGCCTGTCTACAGCATTGCCAATCTATTCCATGACAGGCTTCAGGTACAACTTGATTAACAGCAAGAGTGCTTTACAAAGCTTCTGAGCTTTTGAGCTTTCTGGCTCATGCTATCTCCTGGTTTTTTAAACTGAACTCTTACTGGATGAGGTATAATTTCAGCAACAATAATTAATATATGATATATAATATATGTAATATATATAATATATCAGCAACAAAATATGTTTCTAACAGTCTGTTTAGATACACTTTCAGACACAGTTTCTTGGCGTAACAGGCTTATGACACTATAAATACATTATTTTTCACCACCTAGCTGTAGATTTTTCACAAAAATTTATCCTAACAATGAAGAAAATAAACTTATTTCTCCTTCTACATTCAGTTAATATAATTTCACAATTAGCAAAAGAAGAAATGTATCTATTTTATCTGAGAAGCTAATATCAAAAGTGCAATCAAATTAAAAAGTAAAATGCAGGTGGAACATAAAAACTCTCTTCAATCACCTACCAAGCAAATAATTACAACACAAGTGATGTTATTATCATTGTTCAGTGGGTTTTCTTCTAATAAAATAGAAAGCCTCAAACTTCAGGTGATTATTAAAATCTTACCTCTACAAGCCCTGTAACAGAAAAGAGATAGATTCTGTGTTTCAAACCTCTTGCTATTCTTTAGTTTATGAATTTCTCTCAGTATATACAACTTTATAAATGGCAGAAGAGTGGGTATAAGAGATTTGATATTTTCTTTGTGAAGGGAAATTGTTTCAAAGAAAAGAATCTATTGTAATTCAAATGGAAGTATATGTTTCAAAACATTTTGTTGAGAGAATTAATTAAGGAAACACAATAAATACCAATCCTGGTTCTCATCCCACTCACATTAATTTCATAGTACTATAATCCCATCACATTTCATAGAATTTTTCCCAATTTACCATTGTCATAAGAAGTGCGGTGAATATCAACAAGGTACTTCAGGCAGCATTATAATACCCAAAGAATGGGATACAGAATGAAGCTGAAAGGATTCACAGAATGAAGCTGAAAGGGTTCACAGAATGATCACCAATAGAGGGAAACACTCTTCTTGCTCTGTTTTCTGCAAACGCTTGCTATCAAATATCGTTGCAGTTAGAAGACAGATGCATTTAAAAAAATTAAATCACAGCATCACTAGATAAAAATATCCAAAGTTTTAATAGTAATCCAAAACCAAAGGTCTGTTTCTTTTCATTTAGTCATTGTTGATATCTGTCAGCTGAAGAAATGTTATCAGTCTAGCTTATCATTCTCCTACTAACTTCTATTTTCACAGGTACAAAAATAATGAACATATGTGGAATGTTCCATTCTATATGTAATAACAGTCCTTAATAACGACAAAACATGTTCTAATGCTGCTATAGGTGACCTGAAAGGGATCATAGAATCATAGAATGCCCTGGTTCGCAAGGGGCCTCCAAAGGTCATCTAGTCCAAGCTCCCTGCAGTAAGTAGGGACATCCTCAACAAGATCAGGTTGCTCAGAGCCTCATGAAACCTGACCTTGAATGTCTCCATTTCCTAATGTCCAATCTAAATCTACGCTTCTCTAGTTTAAAATCATTGTCCCTCATCCTATCAGTACAAGCCCTTGTAAACAGTCCCTCCCCATCTTTCCTGTAGGCATCCTTCAGGTACTGGAAGGCCACTGGAAGGTCTCCCTGAAGCCTTCTCTTCTCCAGGCTGAACAACCCTAACTCCCTCATCCTGTCCTCACAGGAGAGGTGCTCCAGCCCACTGATCATTTTTGTGGCCCTTTTTGTGGTTGATATTCAAAGGGGTGCATCTGAAAAACAGTTTTGTATTAATCAAGTAAACTACGAGTAGACAAGGGAAGTTCCTAGTTGTTAGGTATTTAATAAATTACTTTGTTTTCTCAGAATAGAAAATAGTTTGGAGTAGACTGCAAAAAGCAATGCAAAGGCAGCTTACATATGTCTTTTCAGCATACGTTATCAGGACTAAGTCATAAGCAAATATTGCTGCATTATGGCATACCTTCCTGTCCAGAGTATAAATATATATATTACACTAGAGCAGAACCTGACATTTAGGAGTGTTAGATCTTCACCACCAACTTCTTAGGACTAACCCCATAGAAAGAAATATCTCCATTTTCAATGTGCACAGTTTTATACAAACAAAAGTGCAAATAGAAAAATAATATGAAGAGCTGCCAGCAGTTATTGCAAAAATAGAAGATGTACAACTCCATCAGGACTCCAAGATATGGTGAGGGCTATCATGAAGACCACTGCATAGCGTCTCAAGCAGTGTCCTGAAGATTACAAGATCCCTGCTCAAACCTAGTCCCAAAAAAATAGTTCAAAAGTGGTAATGAAAGTGTCCATAAATTACAGGCAAAAAATTGCTACTTTCTTTTCATGCAAAATCCCTCCGTGAGATGTCTCATTTACTGGGGCTTGTCTGTCTTAGTTTTCTTACATGCAAAACAAGAGATAACACTAGTCTCCTTAGGTGAAAAATAGGTCATTGGTTAACATTCCTAAACCACTACTTATGTGTTAGAATATGCTAAGATAAATAGAAATAGAATAAGCTGACAATTGTCATAATAGAAAAAGCTCACAGTTAAAAACTGTGTTTTTAACACACAGTTGTGTGTATTTTATTTTTTTTACACTCTGAACAGTAGGAATGTAGTGGGTCTGGCTGAGCCACTTTTCCCCATCCAGCCCTCATGCTGCAGTACTGGGAGTTGGAGGGTGTTGATAACACCCCCGTGTTATGACTGCCAGTGCGCACACGGCACCAGAGGCTGGGGGGGCAAGATGGGGGAAGGCATACAGCCGACCTGAGATGACCAGTGGGATATTCCATACCATATGAAGTCAGCTCAACTCTAAAGGGAGAGGGCAGGAGGAGGATGGGGGGGCATTTGACTTTGTCCTCCAAGTGGCTGCTACGTGTTCTGGAGCCCTGCTTCCTGGACTCAGCCTGTCATCGCCTGTGGACGGGAAGTAGAGAATAACATCTTATCTATCATAACCCATGGCTCCTTGCATCTTATTCTCTCCCTGTGTGCCATGCTTATGGGGGTTGGGGGGAGTGATAGAAGGGCTTGGTGGGCACCTGGTGCCCAGCCAGCGTAAACCCACCTCAAGGATATACAGTAATGTTGTAAAATTTGATGATGACACAAATCTTTTAAATTAGTGAAGTCCAGAGAAACCAAACAACATTAAACAATTTGTCAACATGACTGCAGATTAAAATTGTGCAAGTCATGCTGTGAAAATCTGCATGAGTTATACACATTGTTGAGTTTTAAGTTAACTGTGTTTACTCAGGTAAAAGTCTTGACATATCAGTGCAAGTGAACATACTGAAAACATTAATAGTGCTGAAATATCTATAATAGAAATACCATCAAAATGGTAAGGTGGGTAAAGAGGTGGATGGAAAACATTTTGCTGGAGGAATATTAATTATATTCTCCCAGTTATTATTGTGTTCCATTCTACATGCACCAACTCACAGTGAAATATTACAGAAGTTTTGAGGGCTTCAGATGGAGTTAGAAATACCTCCAGAGGTAGATAAAGAATAATTTAGAAATGAAACAAATTAGAAGGGGCCCTTTATCCTGACTCAGTGCAGAGGCATCTGAAAAGATTAAAGGCATTTGTTGCCTGTTGAAGAAAAAGCAAGGCCAACTGGACCATCTCACCTCAAATAACCAAACTCAGTAAAGACTGAATAGAAAGAATTAAAAATTTTTTTAATACAAATAATTTACAAATTGCCATTTTAAAAGACAGAGTTCAGAGACTCAGTAGAACTCAAAATCGAATAAGCATGTAGGTAAAGGGTTCCACCACAGACACATTAAATTGGGTATTACAGTAAGGGATACAGTTCCTTTCTCCCTCCAACTTTAAATGTGAAATCAATTTCTAATTGAATTCAATTGCTAAAAAGAATTTTATTTTAGTGATTTTTATTGTGCAATTGTTTACTGTGGGTTTTAAGAAGCTTCAAGAACACCTTGTCATCCTCACAACTATGATGACTTGCTATGGTTCCTAGTATTTTTTAGTCAAACCAATTTCTGCAAAATATAAAGCAGTATGTCCTGTCTGAATCTAAATGTTCATCTGGTAGATAGGAGAGCTACAACTTAACAGCACTGTGGGGAAGATCAAAACCATGACAAATTGTGTGTGTGATTTTATCATGTTTGGAACACATGTCAAAATGAGAGAAGTTTAGAGTTGTGGGAGTATGGAAAAGGCTATGTTGCCATAAAAAGCAATAGGATTAAGTGACTCCAGGGTGAACAGTCACCCAAAGCAAAGGAAATAGATTGCAACCCCATGGATTGAGATTTATAGGTTTGAAGGCAATTTTTAAAAGTTTGTTTTAAACCATACTTACATTTTTTCTGCTCAAAGATGACTGTATAGCACTTGAAAATATGTAATCAAAATCTGTGAAAAGCCTGCACACTACCTATACTGTTGCTAGGAATGGCAAAAGAAAATGAACCAATGATTTCACAAAGGCCCCACAGTCATCTACAGCACTGCCAAAGGACATAGAGAGGTAAAATAGGCAAACAAAACCTCTAACAGCCAGTGCAGAGCAAGAGGAACTCACATCACAAGATCAGCAACCCAACAGAACAGGTGACAGAACTACTGGGTCCAGCAACCACAAGCTACAATTGAAGTTCCACTAAAAGAGATGTCCAACACCTTCCTTACTAAAATACAAGATAAGGAAACTAAAGGAAGACATGTCATGCAGAAGTCACAGCATGTGTTGTCAGCACTGAAAAGTTTAATGTGCTTTTCATTTCCTTAAACTGGGCAGAGGAGGTTAGGGCTATGAATACCAATGCTGAAGAGGATGATCTGGAGCAGGCCCAAACAAACCTCTTCTGGATGGATTTGAAGGTCCCCAGCACATCTGCCCTTCCTCTAGATCAAAGGTTTCCATTCCCTGGCAAGCTGCAGCCAGGGAGGGAGCTCTTCTCTTCCCACACTGATCTATGATTAAATACAGGAACTTTGCCAGTTTGGGGAGTGTGACTGCCTGCTCATTTTGGCTCTGTGTCAGAAAGCTATGGCAAGGGAATTAGGCAGGAATGGAATCTCACAGTCAAAGAATCTACTTTTTTTTTTGATAGCATGAGCAACACCATTCTTGCAGAGTTACAACTTCACTAACTAGCTTCAAGTTAAGATATAGGGCCACTTCTGTGCATAACTAATATGCATCAAGGATCTGTTTTAAAAAACCTGCACTTTCGTATGTCAGGAACACAGAAACTGAAATTAAAGGAAAAGTCTTAGATAAATAGGAAAAGAAGAGAAGAGAAGGAGAAGGAGAAGGAGAAGGAGAAGGAGAAGGAGAAGGAAAAAAGAGTAACCTGAATGTGAGGAGATAATTTTGCCCCAGGTGAACTTGAAGAAATTGGGAAAGGAAGGTGATTATTCCCTCCTCTATTTTTCTGGATAAGGCTTTTAAAAGGGAAAAATCTCTGAGCAAGAGGGTAAAGCTTTTGTCTTTAAGGCAAATACTCTTACTCTTGACAATACTGGCACAAAGGGACGTACAGGTACCTACTCAAAGAAACATGATTTGGGGAAAAGAATTAATTTTTTCTTGGCTTACTGTGCCCTTTTTCCCCTACCTCCAGCTTCACTTCCAAACTGACAACCCCCACCTCAAAACAGAAGCACATTACTGGAACTAATAAAAAAATTTTTTTTACATTCCTTTTGATAATACATGCTAAACTCATACCTGAGCTAAATAAACACCGTAGATCTTTTTCAGATACCCTACTTCTGTTTAAGAATATTTCTATATGGAATAGCAACTACTATTTTAAAATATATAGTCTTTAACCTAAAGAAAATCCAATTTCCCTAAGAAGTCAGTATAGTTTCATATAATCTGTGGTCAGATTCTCTATTACTATCAATGGATAAATCATTATTATAATTATTGCATATTATTACTATTTACATTATGCAGTTGTGAGCACTAAGTTGTAGAGTTTTAGCTGGTTGTAGAGCTAAGTTGTAGAGCTTCAGTCTTGTATCTGTCATGATTGCTCAAGTGAAATGAGAATGTTCATTCCTTTGGAAGATAAACCTCAGTTTCACAAAAGAATTCTGACTTAAATTAGACAACTGATATAACGTAGAATATAGGATATATCCTCCATGTTTGGGAAATAAAGTCAGAATAAAATTACCATTATGATCTTCTGTTCATGCTTTTGTGCTTTTAGCATTACAACTCTTAGTAACCACTCCTGTACTCCCCTCTAAGACTTTCACATAAAAAAATAAAAATAAAGAGCTTGCACTTTAATGTCTAGGTAATATGCTTGTCACAATGCAAAAGAAAGATCTAAGTGAATGGTTTCCTTTCATAGTGTTCTCTCCCGGTACTGTGCCACAGTGTGAAAAATAAAATAAAAACCAAACAGGTGTATGTTAGGAAAAAAATGAAAGGCTTGTGGTACAGAACTGAAAAAAGCAACCTGCTTACCCAGTATTTCAGGTAAACAAATTTGAAATTAGATTCCAAATTGACTTCCACAGAAGAATTATTCTTGTCTGGTGGGGAAACTATTTTTTTCTTCTTCTTCAGGGAAACCAAAACAGTATTAGGACAACTGAAACTGAAACCACTATGTCAACAGTCAAAACAAACAACACTGTTCAAGAAATGTACCACAGTGTAGAGCTTTGGCATGACTATGTCCAGAATGTCTGATTTTAATCTCCTGACACAAGCAGCAAACTGATTGTTTAAAAATAATTTTGCTCTAAAGTTGCAGGCATCCCAATATCATTCAGGAGTTACTATCTTTCTTTCTCTCTGGGTTGCCTTATTTTTTTGTTGTTTTCCACCCCACCCCTTGCCCCAAACAGCTATACTCACATTATTCTTTAAAAATAAATAAATAAATCAACAACCCAAATCCCACAGCTCCACCACAGACATGCATCTGTTGTATTAAAGTATTCTTTTAATTGCCTGTTAAGAAAACTAAGCTCCAGATTGGTGGGGAAGCAGTACACAATGGCATTTTTCCACTCAAGTAAAACTCTTGTTAAGGCCAACTTAATCTGACTAGAAAGATTAACATTTACACAGCTGAATCACTTTCTCCCTGAGAGTAGAGCTCATGTAATAAAAAAGGAAACCAAACCAACACAACAACCCAACCCCCTCTAAATCCCAACTTATTTCTTTAGGTGTCAAGAATTACTCTAGGGTTAAGGTTGCATCCATGCTTCTATTGTTAGCATACTTTATTGCTTCATTAATTTTATTTTTGTCAAAGAATTAATCTGAAGAGGAGTAAGATAATTTCCTCACCTCATTCACTTCCATAATCACAATCCTCTCAAAAATCAGCTTTCAAGTTAGAACTTGATAATGCAACTTCTTTTAGAATTGCCATACAGACCAGACATGGTTCTGCCCAGCCAAGAACTTCTAACAGTTATCTTTACAAGACAGTTAAGAATACAAAAAAAATGCAGTTACAGAATAATATTCCACAGTAGAAGTATCTTCATAAAGGCTAAAATGAAACTGTTAATTGATAATTATTCTCCTTTCAGGAAAAGTTTTTCTAAAACTTAGTCCAACCAATCAAATAAACTTGAACTGTTGACACAAAAGCAGGGAGCATGCAAAAATAAATAAAATCAGAAAGTACCTTTTGACCTGAAAAATGACAGTCTGCTGTCAATGCCACTTATAATAACAAGATGATAAATTTATTGGGTTTTGATGCAGGTAAACAAAGCTTATTTAGTTTCAGATTTAACAGTGATAAAAGCATGACAATGAAAAAGAGGACAGGCTAAAAAATTCACACAAAAAATATGAATCTATTTAGAATCAAATTAAGTGCACTGATATTTTTAAAACATTTCTTTACACTGCTGTAAACTATTAAACAGGAATAAAGTAGAGTGGACATAAATTCCACTATGAACAGAATAAATAGGATTTGTTTTTTTAAACAAAATATCACAATTGGTAATCCTGATAATGGCTTATCATTTAAGTCAACACAGATCTGGCATATCAACATACCAAGTACTCTGGTGGAGGAACAATATGAGTAAAATATATTCTTCTACTGTGGGCCACTGGGAATTATTCAAAAAGGCAACTTCGTCATGGAGAATATGGTTATTAGGGCAGAATCTAAAGATAGCATTGCATATTACACTTACTTGTAATAAGAATATTTGCCCCAGATAAATTATGAATGTATATGAATAAATAAAAATACCAATATAGGTAACAGTGATGTGAACTGTTAGACTTCAGTCTGGTTTTGTTGTCTTCATCACAGTAATAAGCATTTGAGTCATTTCCAGTTAAAGATTTCAACAGATAAATGAAAAGAAATAGGACTTATTTTATTTCCTTTTGGTCATAAATAATCTTACTACAGAGTTCATAGGTAAAACTAATCAGGAAGCTCCTTTCATCTCCTTCCCCCTACCCGCTGCAATTTCTGAGCTACTGAATACTGTTAGCCTAGATCATAAAGTCTTAATCCAAAAAACATTTGGAAATCTCACAAACAATTTAAAAATCATGTCAGCTCTTCTGAAATGTATGCTTTGATATGCTTTGACAAGATTTTTATTTTTAAACTCTGTGCAAACTTGTTTAATAAAGATGTATAACTTTATTTAAAAACTTTCTAAAATTCTGTAATGAAAAGCACTTTTGAACTAGTAAATGAACTGAGTGAATACAGTGAAATATGTAACTTTGCTTAGCTGAAAGATCTGGTTATTACTTGTGTGGAAAAAAAGTAAATGGAAAAATCTGTCAAAAATGACAAGTTCATTTTTGATGGATAAGCATCCTAGAAAACAAAACCACAAACACCCACCGCCTCCTTGGCGACCTTACTTGGAATATTATTATGCTATGCATGTAAACAGAAGCAATTACTTGACTGAAGTGGTAGTATCACCTCTGATAAAGAAATAAAAATATGAAATAAAAACAGAAGGTGAAGGTAGGAATATTACTCTTACTAATCATAATGTAACAAATAGCAATCTCCCTTGTGAAGAGGGAGAGAGAGGAAGATGGGAAATGAACAGTTAGTAACTCTTAATGACACAAGTTCAGCTATTATACTACTACAGTTAATTTGTTCCCAACGTTTCTTCACACCAACACAAATTTCTCTGGACCAGATATGTGTTTTCCTGTATCTAAAAAAGTTTATTTAATACAGGTGTTCAAAACAGATGGGATTGCAATGCAGCCTTTTCATTCTGTGCAGTAAAGAGCCTCATTGCACTGTGGTAGAAATCAACCTGGAAACCAGACTGAAGCATATGCAAAGACCTCAGTGAACTGACATGGACTCAGGGACCAAACAAGCTAGTGGGTGACCTGGGAAACAGAGACACAACTCAAAAATGCATGTAAGGAAGTATTCCCCAATCTTCTTTTTCCCTCTCCAACAGGCTGTAAAGAACTTTTGGACCATCTAATATAACAGATGCCAGAAAAATATGTAACTAATTCCAATTAATGAAATAAAGCAGACATTCATACTTAGTTTTAGATAAAGGAACTTGTTCACATGAAAATCATGAAGTTTTAGTATTAAAAGATAAGATTGATTAATCTATTATTTATTTTTTATGAAAATCAAATGAACAAATAAATTTAAGAACAAAGAACTTAAGATGTCAAGCATTTGTTGCTGCATAATTTAAATTCCAAACTATTAAGAAAACCTGAGATTCAAGCTAGGAATTTGAATTGACCAGCCACAACAAGGCAGAAAATAAGCATCTGCCTCTTCAAATGACTTCCAGCATTGTTTTTACAAGATGATGTAATATAGGCATCAATTGCTTCTTATGACTTAGAGGATACAGAACAAAACACAAAATAAAATCAGTGACTGCTTCCTCCTCCAAAACAAAAAGCCTTCAGGCTTTCTGTATATATTTTTTTTTTAATTCCTGAAATTGTCACAGCTTTCCTGAATAGTGAGCTACAAAACAGGGGCTAAGCAATGCCAATGATCTAATAATCTCCTTTATCCAAGTCGTAACAGATAAGCACAGGATCTAAATCACTTAAATGCTCCCTGTTGAGATTCTGATAACGGAAAACTATGTCCTATACAGTTGCAGACACCCTGTAATTAACCAAGTGACCTCTGAAAAATTATGCTATTTCAACCTCTTACTTGTGACCCTTCCAAGTACCTATAATTCTACAGAGCTGTACTAGCATGAAATGCATCAAACTGTATTTAAAAACTGCAACCCCTTTCAGCTTTTCTTATGTGATCCATAGCATATATTTAAAATGAGAATGTATGCATATAAAAACATACTTAGACACTCAAACATTTGCATATTTTTTGCATTTGCAGGGTGTCAAATGGAAGGGGACAATCTCTTTTCTGTAGTGCCCAGCAATAGGACAAGGAACAATGGGTATAAACTTGAGCATAGAAGGTTCCATCTCAACATGAGGAAGAACTCCTTTACTGTGAGGGTGATGGAGCACTGGAACAGGCTGCCCAGAGAGGCTGTGGAGTCTCCTTCTCTGGAGACTTTCAAAACCCATCTGGATGCATTCCTGTGTGACATGCCCTAAGTGTTCCCGTGTTGGCAGGGGGTTTGGACTCGATGATCTCTAGAGGTCCCTTCCAACCCCAAACACTCTATGATTCTATGATACATACACACACCCATACAACATCCCAACTTACTTTCCCGAGAACAATGAATTTGGCCCAGTAAGAATGCTTGCACCTGAGAAGTGCCAATCACTTGAAATCTCAAAGTATTTGAAGGTATTTCATTAACTGCAATGAAGGAAATAGAAACATTGGTATCTTGTTCCTAGGTAATAGACAACCACTCAGGTTCACTACCCATTTAATACTAATGCCAAAAGCAAGCTGTACAACTGAGTTGGGCAGTGCTGCTCTGGAAAGCTGTCAGAAAGTGAAAAACGAGGAATAAGGAGACCTTTTATCTTAAAAACAAATAAAAACTTTTAGGAAATGGTAAAGCTCTGTGTTACTCTACTCAAATAAAGAGGAAAAGAAATTGTTTCAGTGAAATCTACGTAGGTTTAGAAAGGTACCTTTGCATGCACCAAAAAAAAAAAAAAAAAAAGACAAAAAAAAACCTTGTCTTTCATCCCTAATTTTCCCTGAAGATTCTGACATCTACTGTGGTAACAGGAAATACCTAATATACATATATGACTCACAATTTCTTGTACATTTGAATATTTAAAATATTTTAAAAATTTAAGAAGTAAAATCACCTATGTTC
>WTSP01023003.1:0-16130 GCA_025331215.1 Actenoides lindsayi
GGGGGGCGAGGCGCGGCAGCGGGCGGCGCGGCGATTGGCGGCGGGCGGCGGGAGGGGCGGCGATTGGCGGGGCCCCATAAGAAGGGGCCCGGGTCGGGGCTAGCGCTCTTCTTCGCCCGCCGTGCTCTCGAGCCGCCCCGCTCCGTTCCCCTCCCGGATTACAAAGCCCGCGCCGCCGCCATGAGCATCAGCACCAAGAACTCCTCGTACCGCCGCATGTTCGGCGGGGGCAGCCGCCCCAGCACCGGCACCCGCTACATCACCTCCAGCAGCCGCTACTCGCTGGGCAGCTCCCTGCGGCCCAGCACCGCCCGGTACGTGTCCGCCTCGCCCGGCGGCATGTACGCCACCAAGACGACGTCGGTGCGGCTGCGGAGCAGCATGCCGCCCATGCGGCTCCACGACTCCGTGGACTTCTCCCTGGCCGACGCCATCAACACGGAGTTCAAGGCGAACCGCACCAACGAGAAGGTGGAACTGCAGGAGCTCAACGACCGCTTCGCCAACTACATCGACAAGGTGCGCTTCCTGGAGCAGCAGAACAAGATTCTCCTGGCCGAGCTGGAGCAACTCAAGGGCAAGGGCACGTCCCGCCTGGGCGACCTGTACGAGGAGGAGATGCGGGAGCTGCGCCGGCAGGTTGACCAGCTCACCAACGACAAGGCGCGGGTGGAGGTGGAGAGGGACAACCTCGCCGACGACATCATGCGGCTGAGGGAGAAGTGAGTGTGCGAGTGGAGGGCGGGTCCGGGCTGCAGGCTCCTTCGCGACACCACCCCCCCCTCCCGCCGGCTGTCGCGGAGGCAGCCGCTGAGCATCCCGAGTGGGGCTGGGGACGGCGGGAGGATGGGGAGGGGGGGGGCACCCCCCGCTCCCTCCTCAAGGCTGTCTCGCCCCTTCCAGGTTGCAAGAGGAGATGCTGCAGCGGGAGGAAGCCGAGAACACCCTGCAGTCCTTCAGACAGGTTTGCGGGGGCTGCGGGTGCAGGGGCGGGACTGGCGGGGAGGGAGCAGGAGGAGAGGAGAGCCGGTGGTGGTGGCGTTGCTTGGGACGGGAGGATGGCACTGCAGGAGTTTGCTTTCTTCGCACAAAGGAATTCCAGCAGTTCTCACGCAAACCCTCCTTGTTTTCTTTAGGGGGATGCTGCGGTCTGAAGGGCGGGGTGTGTGGGGGGGAACTATTGTCCTGCTTTATCCGAGTCTAGCCTGGTGTACAAAAAGCGCTCCGATGTGGAATCGCTTTCCGATCCAGTAAAAGTGAAAGGGGGCCATCTGCTCGCTTGGCTGAAGGGTATTAATGGTTTCTATGGGATTCACCGTGGAATGCAGATACAGGCATTATGGCAAATGTGGTGGCAGCAGATTGAAATAATAGATCCCTTTGTGTTGGAGGGGAGGGGGCAGTGGGCTGCATTCTTACTAAATGTGTAATGGTGTGGGCATATTTCTAGCAAAAAGTTCCTATGATGCATATGGTCCAGTTTTTAAACGGCTCCTTTTTAATGAATCACTTTGGTTAGTGCATTAGGAACAACCATTCCAAATTAAAAATTTTTCTTGTGGGTGTTGTCCGCTGACTAGAAGTGGACAGTTTTTTCCTTGGGGCGAGGTCGCAGCAGTCAAGTCTGGCTCCTCTGGATGTCCGTTAAGAACATAGAATTTATTCTTCAGTAAAAGAAGATGTTAACATAGAAACAAGTTGTGCTAAGAGTTTAGTCTCTGTAGGATACTATGATATCCAGATAAACTAAAACCTCCATGACAGCCAGAACCAACTGTGCAAACAAGTGTTCAAAAAGTGTTAAGCTCAGGTTTTCACTTCGCAAAACAAGCTTTCAACTTGGATTAAGCCTTGTTTGGACTAGGAGATATTTCGGAATGTGCCTTCTCAAAACAAGGTCTCTTCCCTAAAACTGTTGGTGTGAAATGGCATTGTTAGCATTCCACCCAGCTGGAAGTCACAGCCCTTATCTCCAGACAGCTGGGCACAGGCTGACTTCGACCCAAAGCTCTTTCACAGATGTTGGTAGATGTCACCATTCAGGAAATCATCACTCCATTGTCAGCCATTCCCTGGGCAAGGCTTTTGCCCACAATTTATTTATAGTTTCTGAAGGAGAGCGGGTAGTTTCATGAGATAATGTGTGGAAAGCGAGGCACTTACTCCAGTTCAGAGCGTGGGAATTCAGAGTCTCTGCTGGCATTCTGGGGACAGAATTTTGAAACAGAAGAGTTCAAGATACTGTCTAACTTAAGCTTCTGGGGTTTTTTGAGTGTTAAGCCAATTTGAAGTAGTGTCAGGTTCCATGCAGAAGTACTTAAGTTTTGGAGAACCTAATCTATTCTGAGTCATTGCTGAATTTAGCTGAAGGATCCTTTGACTTCAGGCTGGCTTAAATGATCTTTCATACATAATTGGTATGCTTCGAGGCATGTCTACCTCTATTGCAAACCAATTAAAATTTGTGAAGGCTCTAGGCTTGTAAGTGAGCTGGGCTTTGTGCATATCCTACCTGCATTGTCCAGCTCTTCCCTGCACTGTGGAAAGCATTTGTTCTCGAGTTCAGCCTCTAGCACATCTGTGTGTGCAGTACAGTCAGAACTGGATCCATTTAACTGCCTAAGCTCTAGCTTATATATAACAATTGCAAATCATTGTCTGTGGAAACACTACCCTAAATCCACTCATGACATAACTGGTGCATGCTGGTGTGTTTGATGTGAACAACAGTAATAGCTAATTTTTCCTTACTGTGAAAGGGTAGGCTTAACATACAGGGTTTGGAAAATAAATCTGTTACAGTATAAGTATTGTTCTCCTCCAAGTGAAATTAATTTTATAGAACACTGAAGTTGAAGCATCTTGTTGTGCCTTCTATTGTAAGAAGAATGCACAGATTTTTTTATTAAACCATTGTATTGGCACTGGAAAGTTTTATACGTGGATTCAGAACAATTCAGCAGTTACTTTACTGTCCTGATGTGGCATCAAGTTTACTTTTTGCTTGAGGGAGCAGTTGTATACTTGACTATTTTAAAAGAAAGTGAAAAAATACTTGAATGTAAACTTTTTATTTCCAGAAGCTGCCTGCTTTAAAAACTCTTCAACTCATATGTACTGAATTTCAGTTGAATTCTCCTGAACAAGGACATGAATTTACTCATATGTTGAAGGGTGCACTATGTAAAATAAACCTAAAGATTCAGTGAGTTTTTTCCTTTGGGGCAAAACAAACATCACAATTAGTTAAAAAGTTAACTGCAGCCTTGCCAGCTCCTGTGGAAGCAAGGAATAGGTTCTGAACCTATGACAAAACTTAACAGGTCTGCTTCTGGCCACCACGAAGTTTGTCTGAAGTAAACATGGATGCTCAACCCTGCAAACTACGTGACTGCCATTCAGGAATCTCCTAGGATTAAATCAATGTGCAGTCCAGGTGCATGGATATATGCCTTACACTTTGCTCAGGCCACAAGTAGCTTGTTCATTTGTGTGGTTCTTTATACACCTAGGAAATACAGATACACTGATTCTTTACTCCCTAACTTAATTATAATGTATATAGTAAAATACATACTATATCTTCTAAGTGTCTTCATTTTAAGATGCTTTCAATTTATTATAAGCTCCTAAAAATCCTCTAGCTGTTCAGTTGTCCTGAAAAACTAATAGTGTTCAGGATGCAAGTTTCTGTAAAATCCCCTGGGAACTCTTAGGATGTCTGTCTAATTGTGTAAACATGTTGGGTCACAGCCATGTAATTTCCTTCCAGAAATATCTTCTGGTTTTTGGGAAGAGGAGAACTAATGAATTAAGGAATTCTTAATCTGAATTGGAAAACAGCCGATACAAACTGGAATTGATAGCGAAGTTATGGAATCAAAAGGGTTTTCTGCTGGATAAAGAAAACAGAAGCATTCTTCTAGAGGAAGAATCTTACTGCAGAGTGATCCAAAGAGTGGCTCTCTAGGGGTCTAAAGAAAACGCTCCTTATTTCAGAGGTGCCATAATAGAGAGAACTGCTGATTAGGAATGCTTATGCTTTGGGCAATCCAAAACAGCTTTAGAGTAAGCTGTGAAAATCTGCTAGGTTAATACCATGTGAACAAAAGCATGCAGCTCTGTGTGTAACTAGTGTGAAAGGAACAATTGTCCCCTTTGCAAACTGTCCTGAGCATTTAAAATGCAAGAAGTTACCAATCAATGTTTAGTGTTATGTTTCTGAACTAATTCAAGCTGCCCCCATGTAACATTCATGGCCTATCTTCTGTTATGCCTTAAATGAATTTTTGCTGTTGATTAAGACTATCTCTGCCCAGCAAAAGGGGGGTGTCTTTGCCAGCTCCTCGGAGGGTGTAGGCAGTGATGACTGCCTCCATTTGTGTTTATGCCCATACCTTCTTTTTCTGAAGGGTGATCTGTTGAAGTACTTGGAGTAGTAAATACTTGCACTTCCTATACATAGCTCACTAGCTTTGAGTATGCTTTCGAGGTGTGGTCTGCGGACCCGAAGGCCTCTATGATCACCAAGGAGTCCATAAGAAATAAACACTCAGTTAAGCCCACTGATAGGCAGGTAGGTACATGAGTTGTGCTTTTAAGCCCCACTAGAAAAAAAAAAGGAAGTTTGCAAACTGCAAGACTAACTCTTTTTCAGTGTATTCAAGCTAAAAGAGCTTATCATTGTCTTCTGACCCGAGGACCTGCTTCATCTTCAAGCAGGATTTATACCCACCATGATCTGTGTGCTAATGATCACACTCATCAGTACACTGGCAAAGGTGGAGTAGTCTATGTATGCTATATAGTGCCCAAAATCACAACAAAGCTGCATATAGTGGTCTCTGAGGCTAGGGTAGGAGGTGGCAAAAAGAGGTTTCTCACAGGTCTTTTTGTATTGTCTTGCCAAAAAACTCAGATGTAGCACCAGTCTGTGTGGCACTGAACTTGCCATAAAAGACTTGTAGAACTCCATCAGTTTTGTAAAATTGCTAATCATTCTTCTCTCTGGGCAGGATGTTGACAATGCCTCTCTGGCACGTCTTGATCTTGAGCGCAAAGTTGAGTCCCTGCAAGAGGAGATTGTCTTCTTGAAGAAGCTTCATGATGAGGTAAGCTGAATAATGAGGTCTGTGGTTAGATGCTGACAGTCTAGCAGGCGAGTAAGCTCTTCGCTGGTCCTGGCCCAGGGACCCCACCTGGATATGTTCTGTGTGTTATGTAGTAACACTGAGTGTCTGCTTCTTTCTAAGGAAATCAGAGAACTGCAGGCCCAACTCCAGGAACAGCACATCCAAATTGATATGGATGTTTCTAAGCCTGATCTTACTGCTGCCCTGCGTGATGTTCGCCAGCAGTATGAAAGCGTTGCTGCTAAGAATCTTCAGGAAGCTGAAGAGTGGTACAAGTCCAAAGTAAGTAAAATCTGTTCAGACGCATCAGGCTCTTAAATCAGCTGTACATAACAGCTTTGATGTAGCACTTGTTTTTCTCTGTCTCTATTGGACACAAACACACCCATGGCACAGAGCGGTCTTTAAACTCCTTGTCTGGGAAGAGTACAGCTGAAAACTTTATTTTGTGCTGTAAGTACAGCATCAAAGTAATGGGTTCATACTTGGAGTCTTTCCTATGCTTGTACCTGGAAGCTGATGTTGGGTGAAGTAGTGGAGAAAGGAGTGAATGGGTGCAAAGGTAGGAAACAGACAGGGTGAGGAAACAAATACGAAAATTATAACTATGAATCAAGATTTAACGATTAGAATTAGGCATTTTAAGATTTGAAGTGTTTTGGGTGTTAAGGCTTGCAGTGGCTTCAGCTGCCCTCAAATGCTGTGTCCAAAAGAAAAAATCTGTTACACCGCTTCTGTTGAAGTGTTCCACTAACCAAAGTGGGGATTTCCCCAGTTTGCAGATCTCTCCGAAGCTGCTAACAGGAACAACGATGCCCTGCGCCAGGCCAAACAAGAAGCCAATGAATACCGCAGACAGATTCAGTCTCTCACCTGCGAAGTTGATGCCCTTAAGGGAAGCGTAAGTAGAAGGAAGCAGTTGTTGGGACATTCTGCCCTTTGCAGCTTGAAGCACTGTACTGCAGTTGAGTTGTTTATAGGTGTAAGTGCAACTGATCTCCCATGCTACACAGCAGCGTGTTGGTGATTTCTGGAAAGGATTCTATGGGCTCAATTTACCTGCTTGCATTGCAGTGCCCTGGTTAGGTTGATACACTGAACCAGTCTTGCTTAAGGTATAGACAACTGGATCATTCTCCTGCTAAAACATTCACTGTTTGTGACACTTTCTGGAAGTGTTTATGGCTTGCCTGTCACATACAACTGAATCTATAAAAAAAGCTGGAGGAAGAGTGGAAAGAAGATGCAAGTCTTGCTGTTGCTAGAACCTGAGTGCCTTAAAGTCTGGCTTGAAATGGATTTAACAGTATATAGTACACCTGCAAATCCCCTCGCTGAGGGCTGCTTGCATACTGGCTTGTACTGCATGTGCTGGGCTTACTGTAAGGGATTGCTTTGCCACCTGGTAGAAGAACACTTGGCACACCTCAGTTTAGGTAGCAGAATAGCCCACCTTGACTTTGCAAGGGGAAGATAAGGAGGTGACAAACGAGGGACGTGTCTGGGCATTTTCAGAAAGGATGCTAATGTCACTAAGCTTCCCTTTCCTAAAAATGTTAAAGGTCTTGAGGGTGGGGAAGAGTGGCTGAACTGCAGCAGCGCTCACTTCATTATTCTCTTTCAGAATGAATCCCTGGAGCGCCAAATGCGTGAAATGGAAGAGAATTTTGCTGTGGAAGCTGCTAACTACCAGGACACTATCGGCCGTCTGCAGGATGAGATTCAGAACATGAAGGAAGAAATGGCTCGCCATCTCCGCGAGTACCAGGACCTGCTGAATGTAAAGATGGCTCTTGATATCGAGATTGCCACCTACAGAAAACTGCTGGAGGGTGAAGAGAGCAGGTAAAAATCACATGTAGGCACTTGTAATCGGCAATTATTAGAAGGCATTCCATACCTATGTCCTGATTTGATCCTCTTCTTTTTATTCCTTCAGGATTAACATGCCTATTCCAACCTTTGCTTCTTTGAACCTGAGAGGTAAGCTGTTTTTTGCTATTTCAGTTTAGAAAGCTGTTCTATCACTAGCAATAGTTCCTCTTATTCTAGTTTTTGAACTTGTATAAAGGCAGTTGTGTGGGACTGTTTTAGATACATCTAAAATATTTGCAATTCCTTAACATTGGGTAAGAGGAGCAACTGGGCACG
Organism: Actenoides lindsayi; assembly: GCA_025331215.1. Lineage (NCBI taxonomy): Eukaryota > Metazoa > Chordata > Aves > Coraciiformes > Alcedinidae > Actenoides > Actenoides lindsayi. Next base: position 7,284 of record WTSP01023003.1, read on the forward strand.
GATATTTTTAAATACCAGTATATAGTGATTGGTTTAGATGCCTGCTGAAAGTGCTTTAAGGGGAACAGGGAGAAGATTAATTTAAAATTCAGAGCAGGAGACTTCTACATATACTAAATTAGGATTCTGAAAGTAGACATTAAAATCTGTTACACCTCATTTCTTTGAGGAGGCATTTTGTCTAGACTATTGGTAATACCTTTTCTTCTGCAGAAACCAACATTGAGTCTCAGCCAATGGTTGACACTCACTCAAAGAGGACACTTCTAATTAAGACCGTCGAAACTAGAGATGGACAGGTTGGTGGTAACTGATATTATTTCTTTTGTAACTGGTCATCTTAAAATACTGTCTACTGGTCAGTGCAGCCTGTGTACGGTAGTAAGTATTGAGTAGAACAGCATCTGGCCATCCAAGCTGAAAAGCTTGAACATGCAGATGTAGCAAACAGGCTTCTATGGAAGGAATCACAGAATTCATCTCATAGTGAGAGCTTAAGTGGCTGACAGTTCTCTGTGTAGTGAGTATTTAAGTTCAGCTGAGTTAGCAAATTCTCAAAAGGTTTCTCAGTTCACATGTGGAAAACGTGTGTCAGTAAACAGAGGTGCTTGTTTGGGCCAAGATACTCTTTACAGATGAAGTCAACAAAGCTTCAGAGGTTTCTGCACATTATACATGAACTAGAACTTCTCATCTTTAAGTGAGTTGATACCTGTTTGTTCAGCATTCTGTGGTGCTGGGTGTTCTTATTCTGACTCTATTAAAAAAAACAACAAACCACAAACGAAAAAAATCAACAGTCTTAACTACTAAAACCTAATGCAAGTGTCTCTGTTTTTCAACAGGTTATTAATGAAACTTCCCAGCATCATGATGACTTGGAGTAAAGCTGAAGTGAAGATGCATACTTACTAATGCAGGAGAAATTCTTACCAGCAAGATTTAAAAAGTCCATGTCTTAAAGGAAGAAACAGCTTTCAAGTGCCTTTCTGCAGTTTTTCCATGAGCGCAAGATGATTATGCTAGGAAAATAGGTCTTAGATCTTGCAAACTGACTCTCCCTGAAGGTTTAGAGTTTACAATGGAGTCTAGTTTACAAATAGCAATATCTTGTGCTGCAATACTGTTTAAGTATCTGAATTCAATAAAACTGCTTTTTCCAGCACAGTATGAGCAACCTGTCGCTACTTCAATAAATCTTTCGAAAATGGCTCTTGATGTGTTCTAATTTAACTCCATGACTTTCTGGAAAGCCATAACAGTGTAATGCTGGAATTACTTTACGGTTGACATCTCCAGTACTGGTTGTGTAGAATGCTGTTTTTTCAGTTTAACTAGATAAACTGTCTTACTCATTTACTGCTTAGGTTTTGGAACCAACTAAAATGGACTGGCAGATGCATAATGTACTATGATACTTCTTATCACTTGAATAAAATATGATACTTCAAGCTAATAATTAATCTTGCTTCCATATACTATTTAACCCAGTTACTAAATGCTAAGAAAGCCCAAACTACCTTAAAACTCAGCTTTTTTAAAAACATATTAGTTAAGTAACTGAAATAGTTCACGCAAGCCCTTATCTGAGACAGCACCTTTGCAAAGTTAACAGCTGACTCGATGCATTGAGTTCATTTTCCAGGAAGGCCTCGTTCCCAAAGGCTTGTCTGTAGTACAAAAGCTAAATGAAGGCTTCAGCTGGAGTGGGGGTTAGGAGAGGTATTTAAAAGGGAATGTATAGAAAGAATAGCTTGCCTTACTGGTGACCTAATTCCAGCCTTTAAACCTCTTTTAAAAAGGAGGCCCACCATGTTTGATGTTCTGTAGTGAACATCAGCCTCTGCAAGTAAAAAAATTCTTGTTTTTCTTGTAGATAACTAACTTTTCAGGTGGGGATAACAGTAATGGGTTTTTGTGGCTTATTTTGGGGTGGTTTGTTTTGTTAGTTTTGTTTTGGTTTTTTTCTCCATGATTATCAGTTCCTCCCTTTGCTCCAGTGCATGACTAACCAGGTGCAGTGCAGGAGTAAGACTCCCCTTTTTTATCCCATTTGCCTTCAGCACCCAGGTTAGGAGATCTGCAGCCAGGATGCTAAAGGGTAAGTAGGCAGTGCCTGAGGTGTACTGAAACCCTCCCCAGCTCAGACACATGGGTATCCTGCAGCCTGGAGGTAGGGGCCTAGGTGTGATTGCAGTTTACATCTTTGAACCTCCCAGGGAGAAGTGTGCTGCTCTTCAACAGCAAAAAAAGCACCTGACTTTTTGGACAAGGTGTGATGCTGTTCCTACCCTCCTTTTCTCTAGTAAGTGTTCAGTGAGGACATCAGCCTCTAATTTCTACCTCCTGGCAGGCCAGAGAGGAGTTTTGGGGAATTTTCCCCATTACACTGCACTTGGGCTGATGGTCAGCAAAATCTATGAATCCAGTTAACTAGAGCTATGTGCCTGAGGAGCTTGGTGCTTTAAGGGCTCGCCTGAGAAAAGTTCTGCAGCTTGTCCTGAGTTTGCTCAGGTAACTCTTCCATGAAAAAGGGTTAGAAGTGACTGAGGACCCAAGCCTCAGCCACTGCTTGCTGCAAAGCTGAACAGATAAAACCTGGTCTACAGTCCCATTAAAAACAAAGAGTGAACCCAGACTCTTTCATGCTATGGGGGTTAAATACACCAGGTTTTCTACTATCTGTCAACAGCCAGAATGATTAAAAAAACACCACTGAGCTTGCATGGGAGATGCTTTTTGTCAGAGTGAGAGCTTTGGGCATGTGCAAAAGCTAATTTTGATCAGTGAAGAGGCACAGGGTGGCTACAACTTTTCAGGATAAGAGTGGGATAAAGTGATGATGTCCTGCCTATTGCAGACTACTGAAATTTTTTTCTGAATCTGGAAAAGGTTGGGCCAGTGCTTATTGTCCTTTATTTCTGCTGAAGCAGTGGTAGCCCTGGACATCAGCATCCAGCAGCACATGGGCAGAGAGAGCCATCTCCACCAGGTCACAGTGGGGACTGTTGATGGCTCTTGGAAGACCCATGGCTCGGTGTGCTCTCTGAAAAGCACACAGACTGCTGGAGGTTACCTGAATTGCAATAGTCCTTCAGATGTTGCTTCTCCCTCTCCCACCAGCTTCCCTGGCTCACTGCTTTCTGTCACCTTTGATTGCTTCACCCAGTAGATGAAAGAAGTGACTGTACCAACCACTGACAGTGCAGCAAAGGAGTTATTCCTGGCTCTTCTGTATTTGAGGTTACTCAGAGCACAGAGAAGCATGTGGCAGAGCTTTCAATCCCGGGAATAAATAGAAAAATAAATATAAATAAATGAAAATAAGACTGAGTTGCAAAGGGGATAGGAAAATTGCAGGAAACCTCCAAGGCCTGTACTCTGTGCAAGTACCCTCAGGGTGGGAAGGAGAGCGGATGGTGACTGTGTAAACTTCTTGGTGTTTGATCACACCAGCCTTATGCTCGTATATAATCGCTGAAAGCTGCTTAGTGCTGAGCCAGTAGCTGACCTCAGAACCCTATTTCACATCCTAGTAACTACAGGTGGCATCTGGACCAAGCAGGCACTTGTCCTACCCTCCAACGAGCACTGTGAAGCTGCTTCCATGGGCTTACACAGTGACTGCCACCAAATGGGTGAGCTGTACTCACAGTAAATAATATTAATATCAGATAATTAAGAGTTTATTTTGCTTCGTGTAGCCAGAATCTTGCTTTCCTTTCCTTTTTTTTTTTTTTTTTTAATAATCCTGCAAATTATGGAAACTGCTAGTAGAGATTCCATATTCCAAGCTCCTGGGCTAATGTAGCTAATGCATTTCTTCTGACACCCAGTTGGTCTGCTTTAGTATACAACCAATGCACCATTCCCCTTCCCCTTCCCTTCCTCCCCATCTCTGTCTAATATTTCAGTGTTGAGCATAACGTTTTGGCCCAGAAAGAGTGCTCACAGTTCTGGCCCAACCAAAGGCTCTTGCCTTCTCCCTTCCTCTCTCTGTTGCAGCTCTTTTTGGCTCTTACGTCCGTAAATGACTCTGGTGTTTTTGCTGCTGGCATACTGTGCTTGGTGGGAACATCCATATTTTCTTTAGTGCAGAGAGGAAATAGATGCAAGACTGCTCTGAAGTCCCAAAAGCTTGGTTTACACATGAGGTTAAAAGAATTGGAGACACTTTGGATGAGGCCTGATGGCAGCATGGTGGATATCCATCCATCAGCAGTGGTGGTAGGGTGGTGGTGTGGCTGTGCCTCAGGCTGCAGTGTGCTGCCCCATGGCTCCAAGATGCCCCCCAGACTGTCAGGCATCTGGGTGCCTCATTCAAAGCCACAAAAGCACCCAAGGAACTGAGACCTTCAGAAAACTGCCTATAGAAAACTGCTCATCCTCATCTATTGCGAAACCTCCCAAATGGGGTCACATCCTACCGTGACATGAAACCTCCCAAATGGGGTCTGGGCCAAACTTCACCCTGCCAGGCAGGATGGTCATTGCTGCCTGTGGTTAGAGCATTCAAGGGGCTCATGCTCAAAGTCCTATTTTCAGGTGCAAAATCCCACATGTCAGTGGGTTACTTTGGGACGTTGAGAGTAGTCTGCTCTCCCATTAGTCAATTAAAACATATCCTGTAGACTCTCAATTACCTTTAGGCACCCATGCGGTGCATGGAAAAACTTGGGGCTGATGTCCCTGTCACAGAGCTGTTGGTGGCAGTCACCAAGGAACCATGTTATGTGGACATCACATCCTGCTGGGGCACCTGGTGCTTGGAGGCACCTGCTCCTGGCCAGGACATGCTTATGCCAACTGGTGGAAGAGAAGGTGCCTGTGGAATATAAATTCCCACATTTGGAGACAGTGAACAGCTGAGTGGCTGGACAGACAATCTCACTCGTGCCCTAGCAGCAGGTAAGAATCAAAGATTTAATTGCAAATCCTTCTACTGGGGAAGCCTGGATAATACTGAGAAGTTTAAAGTCATTTGCATACAATAAACTACTCTAAGAACTATTTACCTGAGTGCAGTCACGCATGCGGAATTAGGAAGTGCCAGAAAATAAAATTACATCTTCAATCTTCATTTGGTCCCTTTGTGCTCATGCATAATGCTATGGATTTCAGCTGCAAACTCATGGCCCTTGCCTCATTCGGTGCACATACCCAACAGTATTTCAGGAATCACCACCATGCACTGCTGGAGCATTTTCAGACCTCCTGCATTTGTGTCCCCCAGTTTATTTATCTGTTTTAAAGATTCTGAGTTTTTACTTTCCTCTAGGGTACCCTCTGCTGTTCTTTAGGGATCTTTGCAACACCCCTGCAAGGGGTGGGGTATTATCAGCCCTGTTTCACACATGGGGCCACTGGACACAGAGCTCAAGCTCAGGAGTGGAAGCTAAGGGGACAGAGCTCAAGCTCAGGAGTGGAAGCTAAGGGGAAGCAGAACCCTGAGGTCACTTGGCACTGTGTGCTTGTAAGGCCTCTACTGGTTCCAGGCCCAGGCAGTTTGCCAGTCTCAACCTCAGACCAAGTTCCCACGAAAATGAAGCCCAGACATTCAGGGGTACCAACAAAATGCATGGTTCCAGGGAATCTCCCAGCCTTGGCCAGGAAAGCCATAGCACCAGCAGGAAAAGAATTCAGTCCTCCAACATGGTGCAGAGCTACCTTAACTGTAGGACCCTTCTGTCTCTACAGCATATTACATCCCTCATTCCATAGTTCCCTTCTTCCCAATAAGGGCAGCAATGCTTTTGCTAACAGTCCCCCTCACAACCCAGGCCAAGGTCATTCCCCAGGCCCACGAACTGGCCAGAGGCAGGAGCTGCTTATGGGCTTCAGTGTGCAGCAGCCAAACTCCTTCCTTCAGAAAAGGGCAAGTCCACAGCAGCCAAATCTCTGCGCAGTGGTGTGTAACAGTTTCCACACAAACCCCTCAGACTCACATTTTCGGTCTCTTTTTCAGAGACGTATTTCAGCTGTCTCCCTGTGGCAGGTTCCATGAACTGCAAGGGGAAGGCAGCCTGCATGGAGCATTTCTCCTCTCTGGCGGATCCTTGGGTTCAGTGTAGCAGGCAGGATGGTAGAGCTGCAAAGGGAAGCGACGCAGCTTTCTCCAAGAGTCGCTCTGCAGCTATCCTCTGCTACTGGCTGTCGTTCTGAAGTCCAGGAAGATGGCTCAGACTTAGCAGAAAGCAAATAAAAATATGTTCAGGATGGGGAACAATGGTGGGTTGAATGAGGCCAGCAGCCAAGTGCCCACACAGCCACTTGCTCATGCCTGTCACCCCTTGTGGAACAGGGGAGATAACAGGAAAACCAAAAGTGAGAGAGTCTGTGAGTGACAGTTTAATAGGTGAAGAAAAGAGGAGGGCAAAACCCCAAGAAAAACAAAAGCAATCACAGACCAGCCCCCACAGGCAGCCAGATGCCCAGCAGGTCTCCAAAAAATGGCCACCTTGAAAGCCAAAACCTTTCTTTCTTTTTCCTTTACCTCAGTCTTTATAGCTGATGATTGAGATGATGGAGCATGATGTTGTATGGTATGGAATATCCCTTTGGCCAATTCATGTCAGTTGTCCCAACTGTGTCCCCTCCCAATGTCTTTCCCACTCTCAGCCTACTCATTGAGGGGACAGAGCAGGAAACAAAGAGAAAGCCTTGATGCTGCACAAGCACTCTTCAGCAATGGCCACAACATTCATGTGGCACCAATATTGTTTTAGCCACAAATCCAAAACACAGCAGCACAGGGGCTGCTATGAAGACAGTTAACACAATCCTGGCCAGACCCAGCACAGGAATTTAGCAGAGGTTCAGACAGACGTGTGTGTCTCTGTACCGGGTAGCTGGGTGGAGTCTATGTAAGAGGGTTGAGAAAGACCCAAACTCAAAGTCCAAATTAGGAGCAGGGTTTAAGCTCAGATGTCCCAACATAAGACACTCTATAGGTTTTATGCATGTCTAAGGAATGTATATGCTAGAAAGGCTCTGCCCTGTTATATAACCAGCTTTATTATCCATGGCCAAGTGAGGGTGGTTTTGCTGGCTGAAGTGCTCCACATGCAGATCAGGTTTCCATCCCTAGCTAATGTAAAAATACCTTGGCTCCCATCAACTGTAAACTAATACAATGATATTTTTAAAGCTTATTTTGCAAATTAGGGATAGTAATTGCAAACATAGTTTCTGCTCCAGCAGTCCTTCTTTGATGATGCTTGCTGGAGTGCACGACAGATTTGCTGTCCCCAGCTCTCCCCATCAGACCTTGGTGCCCTGAAGCTGGGCAACTGTAGAAGTGCTGCCTGTACCACTCCTGCCAAACACAGCACAAAGCACTTTCCCTGCTGCTTTAAGTTGAAAATATTGGACAGTGATCTAGGAGGGTTCCAAAGTGGTGAATTCCTGCATTGGTAGGTTGTGCTTCTATCCTGGCCAAATCCTGTTCCAGCGTTTAGTCTCAAAGTGAAGAAGTTGTTTCTTATCTTTAACAGTCTTCAAGCCACATTCACTAGAGTAACACCGAGTGACATAATGGGAACTCCTGTTTCGTGCTTGGTTACCTTCAAAGTAAGTAAAAATATCCCATTTGCTTTTTCATCACTACTCAGTATTGGGCTGATATCAGAAAGGTACCCACTGTGACTCAAAGATCTCTTTTCTAAGGACTAATAGCTATGAGTTATTTTTTCCTCCTACTTTGCCGTCATTACATTAAATTTTCATCCACTGTTTGATCACTCAGACACCCAGGACTGTGACATCCTTCTGCAACTTTGAGCTTGGCGTTATTACCGATTGCCCATAATAATTTTGTACCAACTGAAAACTTCTGTGAACTTACTAGTCATCTGTTGCTAGGTTACTGAGGAATATATTGAACAGTAAAGTCCAGTGTGCAAGTACTTGTGGGACCCCAGGGACAGCTTCCTTTCACCGCGAAGCCTCTCCATTATTTCTGTCATTTCCTACTTTCCAGCTTAAATGGGAAGAATCTGACCTTTTTACTTCTCAGGAATCTGTAGTGAACATTTGGCAACAGATTTTGACGAAATCTTCCATCTGCATCATCCTTACCCACAAAGCTTGTGAAACCTTATAGACATTTCCACCTGATACATGAGGCATGGCTTCCTCATGAAAAAAATGCACGTGGAATCCTACCCAGCGCCACTGCTCTTGCATATCTTCCTGATTTTGCCAGGTAAAAACATTAGATTTATTGTTCTATACATTTCAGCATTGCCCTGGAGCCTTTTTTGGAGTCTGAAGTTATACTGGTCATCGACTATTCCTCTGACACCAGATGCATTACAACTAGCAAATTAGCAGTTTCCTGCTGCGTTACTCCAGACCCATTTGATGAGTGCCATCCTGCTGCCTTCTTACTGTCAATGTATCGATTTGCTTCAAGACCTCTTCAGTTTGAGATTGTGCTTCACCTGTCACAGGGGGCTCCTTCACCTTGCTCTTAATGAGCTGTGTTCATGCAAGGTTTTTTCCTATGGGCTTATCTTTCCTGAGTAACCCTTTTACCTCTTGACTGTCTCACTTCAGGCTGCACTGATTTTCTGGCAGACATCATGGTTTGGATGTGTTTGAAAGTGTTTTTTATTAGCAGCTTGTCTCTCAAATTGGTATCTGATCCATCTATCTACTTTTCATTTGCCAGATTTCCCTGTTTTTCTCATTTAGACATTACTTCTGTCAAGTTCTAGTAGTTCCCTTCACTGTGCTTTTCAATTTGTTTGGTTTTCTTTGCAAGTGTCATTATTTCCTTTCCTTTCCTTTCCTTTCCTTTCCTTTCCTTTCCTTTCCTTTCCTTTCCTTTCCTTTCCTTTCCTTTCC